>JAJJWN010000122.1:0-107662 GCA_021655885.1 Fusarium abutilonis | reverse complement strand
CTACGGAATAGGGATAGCGCCCTTACGATATATCCTCACTGACTCATATACTTAAATATATCCCTTTAGAGAAGGCTTGCTATAGCCCGGGCTTGCTGATCAGGGTCTAAGTGGGCAATCGGATACGTATGCCAAATATGCCCGTAAAGTCGGAGGTTGTCCACATCCCGATCGGTAAATGAGACGGTAGATGGCCCGGTCACGGGGCTAGTCAGTGACTATTTAAGTGACAGCATAGAACAACAGTAACACAAGAATAACAACAGTTCAACATTTTGAGAAAAGGACCTATCACATATCACTGAATTCGTCCAACCCACTGTTTATCATCTTCACAATGGCGCTCAACGGCAATCTCAGACAACCGCAGCGCTATATCACATCCCACAATCAAGACGGCCAAGCCATAATCGATTCAACCATCGATTCAAACACTCCATTCCTTGAGCTTCCCGGCAAGGATGCTCAGTTTTCCCTGGGCTACGGGACGAAAGGGTTTCCAGCAAAACTTGACGACGGCGAAGACGTCGAGTTTTACCAAGGTCTTCTTTCCAACCAACCAGGGCTGACCATCTCGAACGGCAGCGTTCTCCGCTATGTCGATATGTCTCCTGGCCTTGTCTCTGCCATGCACCGAACCGTCAGTATTGACTATGGTGTTGTGCTTGAGGGAGAGGTGGAACTTATTCTGGATTCGGGAGATAAGAGGATCTTGAAGAGAGGTGATGTCTGCGTGCAAAGGGCGACTATGCATGCGTGGAGAAACACTAGTGATACCGAGTGGGCTAGGATGCTCTATGTGCTTTTGCCTTCGACATCGCCAAAGGTTGGAGAGAAAGAGCTGGGAGAGGACTATGGAGGCATGGAGGGAGTCAAGCCATCTGAATAGCTGAGATAGAATTTAAACTTGTATTTGATCTATGTCAAAAGCACCTGGTTACAAGGAGTGAATAGTTGCTTGTGATGATGTTTGCAAGTAGCCAAGATGTCCTCAAAATTCGATTTAGGAGCTATACATGAAAAAAGAAAACTAAAGCAAAAGAGAAAAAGAAAGACAGTATTCAAAATCGAGCAGTCCTAAATCAAAGTCTTACGAGTAGTGACCTAGTACTCTCCTCCCACAGGATACTTCCAAAATTTGTCTGTGAGCTTCCCAACTGAGGCTCTCCAATATTGGGCCGCGCCCTAGGTAAGTCAGTCAAAACGCAACAAAGCCCACAACTTCTACTTACCGCATTGAAGCTTAGTCCATTGAACATTGCGGTGATAAAGAACCGTTCAGGCGTGCTAGCATATATTCGAACTCCAGCTAAGTGCTCTGGGTCGCGGTTGGGTGGCCGATAGGCAGGTACACGACGATGTGGTAAATCAAATTCGGGGTGGTTGGCCGAGACTGTTGATGATGACTGACATTCAGGACTCCGCTCAGGGCTGTGGGAGTGATGAAGCTCATAATCTCGCAAGATGGTGCTGTGGAAACTCTTATTTTGCGCGACGTGAGTCTGAGTAGTGGTGGTGGTGATTGACATAGTGAAGATGTCGCGCTTTGCACGTACAGAACGGCTCTCAGTGTTAATGTGATGAGGTGATATGAGGTGTTGAACAATGGTCAAGACTTATTGGACTTCGCGAAAGATGCCATGGGATTTCATTCCTGGCGCTTATTCACCTACCGGGACCTGACCGGTTGTGTGACCTCCACTCGGGATGTGGAGGAATGTGATCACGCCACGCACGAGACCTCACCCGAAGTGATGAATCCGGGGGACACGGATCGAATAGAGACTTAACCCTCTTTAGGTCTGCACACCTACACAAGGACATCAACTTATTAGTTTGATATTTCTGCTCTCCTTTGTCCCAACCTGTTGAAGTATCTAGGGCACTCACGCACTCAACACCACATTCACAATGGTTAAACCATTCGGAGCAATTAGAGCAGCAGCCATAGATGGCCGAGCCCATAACCCATTTTATCGGAAGGACCAACTTAAAAGTCTACAAAGCGTCCTGTCTGACAACGCAGTGCAGATCCAAAGCGCCATCGCAAAAGACACAAAGCATCAGCCTGCAGAAGTAAAGGTTGAGTATTGGCTTGCTTTGCAAGTCATTAATGAAGCTTACAACTCGATCGATCCAGAAAAGGAACTCGAGGAAGAATACTCTGCTACTAAAGGCCACGATGACACAACTAGCCGAGAGCCTCTGGGAATTGTCGTTATTGAGCCTTCGTCCCACGCGTTCTTCTACAATGTGATTGCGGCATTGGCTCCAGCTCTAGCGGCAGGGAACTGCATACTTGTTCAGGTAAGTCATTGTAGAGTGAGTTTATGAAAAACGAAACATACTAATCAGCACAGGTTCAAAATTCGTTGTGCGAAGCTCCCAGGCTTGTGCTGGATTTGATTGGAAGACCATTAGACAAAGACATCTTTGCCGTCTCAACCCAAACCATCACGGCTGAAGATGTCGATTTTCCTCATGTTCGCGTTTCACAAAATGGATCAGCTGGACCCGTTCTCAGACATCATCTAGTCTCAGACCCAAAAGCCCCAGTAGTAGCAATTGTCGAAAGAGATGCAGACATTGAATCTGCTGCCAAGGCATTGGTCTCAGCACGATTCAGTGTACAAGGAAAGGCGCCTTATGCCCCAGATGTCGTCTTCGTCAACGAATGGGTCAAGAAGGATGTGTTACGTGCCCTTGTGCAGCAGACTACTGAGTACTTGACAAGCTCTCCTAGCAAATCTAGGACCCTGCAGTCTGAAATCTTGAGTACCATGAGCAAGGCATCTAACTAATCGCGCACGGAACCCAAAAGTCTGTGTAACATCTGATACTGGTCTTGACCTTCAAGGTTGTGCATCTGACCAGGATCTCTGGAAAAGAATGTCGGTTAGTGACGGCGACGAAGAAGAAGAGACAAACTTACAATCATGTCATAGATCTCTCGCTCGTTTGTGCACCATACAGAGTAAAACAGGTTGTAGGTATCGCCAATGATTCTCATGGCTTTGTAGGTGTTTGGTCCTCCAGCAACTAGATCAACAAAGGGTTAAAACTATTCGTCTGTCGGAGCATAGTGTATAGAACTGGTCACATACCAGTTGCGCCGTTTTCCAGCAGAGTCTTCCCTTGGGAGCTAGGAGAAGTTCCCCAGTATTCAACGTTGACATGCTCTTGACGGTGCTTGCCGCCTGACCCAACCATATCCTTAGCAGTCACAGGCATGGGTGAACCGTCAAATTCACTCCTCAGATCGATGCCTGCCATCTTCAGAAATGTCGGCGAAAGATCAGTATGGGTGGTAACGAGATCAAGGATATGGCCCTTGGGAACTTTTGGTCCTCTGATCATGAGAGGAATGTTGATATTCTCCTCAATCGCGCACGATTTTCCGGGTTCAAGGCGATGCTGGCTGATATTTGTCTTTGTCGGGCGGTATTTGTGCCCTCGGGGTAGGTGGACGAGGTCGTCTATTCTCAAATTTGCTACATCTTATAACCTGAAGGATAATATCAGTTCTAAGAGGCTTTACCTTGGGTACAAGACATGTAGAATTGACAGTATACAATATCGGAGACCAAATTCACTTTTACTTGAATGTTTGGCATATAGTGACAATCCCCGACCCTGTTCATTGGGACCATCGGGACCATCGGCTCCACACACTCATGTGCCTTCATAGACTGTGGGGTAGGCCTTTGTGCAATAGAGATTGGGGGGTCGACAAGGTATATGAAAGACCGATCTGGGGTGGTCAAGTTGATAGCCTACAAACCCTTTCTAGGCTGTACACCCGTAGTCAGAAAAGCCTCTCCTGAACTTTAGAATTGGTTTCTCTGCTCATAACTTTCAGACGGAGTGGCTACTGACTGACGAGATGCGCCCGACGAGATCAATTGGTGCGCTGAGCGTTCTCAGCCAGGCGTCCCTAGCCAACGCAGCCTCAGGGGAGACTTACACCAAGGACCACCCCTACTACATCCCGGCAGAGTCAAATGGGCTCAAAGTGGACAAGTCTAACATGATCTTGTTCATGCCAGATCAGCTGCGCTTTGACTCAGTCGGATGCTTTGGTAATGATGCTAGTATAAGCTTCCTCTATCCCTCTATGCCTTGCCGTTTTCGCTTGACCGAACCGACTAACCGTATTCAACTTTCAACAGATCATCCAAACACCCAAAATTGACCGCTTGGCGCGGCAGGGCACACGTTTCACCAACATCTTTGCACAAGCCTCTGTGTGTTCGCAGTCTCGAACATCCATGTTCACTGGACAATATCCACATGTCTCGGGTCATCGATCCCTGACAAACCTGCTCAAGCCATGGGAACCTGGCATACCTGGCCCCGCGAGGTGACTTGTATGCCGAGAACGCGACAGAGCTGGGTGTTAACGAGTATGGGTACCTGAGTAACCAGACACTACCAAATTTCATGGATAGTGGTAGCTTCGATATGAGTGAGGGCAAAGACTCGATATGGAACAGACTGTTTTATATAGGTACTAGGAACGAAACTCAGGCGCTCGACTATGACGAAGTCCTGACACGTGGAGCCCTCAAGTGGCTGGAAACACCCCCTGCTGAGCCTTGGGTGCTTTTCCTGCCTCTCGTGTTTCCTCACAGCCCCTTCAGAATCGAAGAGCCCTTCTTCTCCATGTACAGCCAAATTGAGATGCTGCTACCGGCCAATACCAAAGATAGCGTAAGCCGAAAAGGAGAACGAATACAACGAGATTCCTGCAGCTGACCCTATTTGAATCAACAGACAGGCTATACTCCCATGTACATGAAGGAGATTCACGAGAAATGTGGGCTAGACCAAGCAACGAACGACATTTGGCAAGAGGTGACGGCCATCTACTATGGCATGATATCGCGCGTCGACTGGCAATTCGGTCGGGTGATGAACAAAGCCAAGGAGATGGGTCTCTGGGATAGGACGGTGACTATGTTTCTTACTGGCCACGGAGAGTTTCTTGGTGACTTTGGTATGATCGAGAAGTGACCATCATCCTTGACCGAGTCACTTACACACAATCCCCTCATCATTGGAGGTGCAGGTCTCCCTGAGAATGTTGTGTTCGAGGAAATGGCTGAGATGGTTGACCTGGTTCCAGCCCTTCTGCAACTGGGAACCGTCAACAGAACCTATGCCCAGTATGGCAAGTCCCTGGTAGATGGTCTTCATGCGCTAGGCAAAGGGGAGGACTTCAGCCACAAGAAGTTCAGCTTCACCGAGGGTGGTTACCTTGTCGATGAGGAGCCTCTGATTGAACAAAGCCCATTCCCCTACGACCTGAAGAGCAGCCTACAGCTTAATCAGACTCAGATAGTTGGTAAGGCTATCGCGGCTCGTGACAAGGAATGGACCTATGTCTACCAACTCTGTGAACCCGACGAGCTCTACAGCCGTAAGGGCGATGACCCTCACGAGGTCTTTAACTTGGCTGCACATTAGGATTACCAAGATTTCAGGGCCCGCATGCGCGAGGTATTATTTCGATAGATTTTTGGGACTGCCGACATCATGCCCTGGTATAATGACGATCGAGAGCCAGATGTTGATCTGATTTCTCCCTGGGATCAGTATATAAAGCGCCTTGAAGACGAGCTTTGAGTCTAAGAATTGAGATAGAATTCATGATAGCCAACAAATTAACATTCTTATTGACACAAAAGGAGACTTGGTGTGTTCTGGTTATGCTCGTAATACAGGCCCTTTAGTGTCAATCATGAAGCATCACAATCAGGAATTTCAGAACGTGCACTGGCGGAGTAGATCTGTATGTGATTGATTCAATCTCAATCCGATTGACCAATATATTTACATAGATTATTTCAAATTTAGGCAAAGAATTACAAAAAGAAAAGAGCTTCTTTTCTTCAAGCTCCGCTAGTCGGCCGAGATCCTCGCGTGATACGTCAGCCAGGCACTTGGGCACTCACCTCGCACACTGCTCAATAATAGATAGTCTCTTCTGAATCTACTTCGGAAGAACTGCCAAGAACGATTCTACTTCATAGAAAATAGTGTGATAACCCTTCCTGACTTGTCATTGGGGCTGCCAGACAATGCCTTGCTAGGAGGTAGTGCAATGGTGGTTTCTATCATCATTTTCTCGACGTGACATGTCTATACTTGGTCTGAAGTATCCCGATTACTAGTTATGTTTTAGATCAAGACTCTAATTTTATCATTTCGCGATTCTACCCCACCACTTTTCCATTACGCAGAACACAACCCTTGCTCCTTCATCTTAGCCACGCCTGCTTCCCAGCGCTTCTTCAAAGCCTGGGCAGAGCTCTTGGGCTTCCTATCCTGTGTGAAAACGCCCTTCTTATTACCGCCAACACGGAAGATAGTTGACGTGCACTGGAAGTCGGCAAAGTTCCACACATGCTCCCCAACAACGCTCTCGACACGATCAAAAAACCCGATGAAACATTTCCAGCATACGGCTCTGGTATTACTCACTCCACGGCACGTCACAGGCTGCATGTAGCCCAGCCTGACAGTCAGCGCCGTATGCAGTCATAATGATGGGGCTTGCCATGCTTAGCCTGCCATCCGAGCAAGTCACGTTCGAGAACCTCCTCGGCCGTACTATTTTACCTATTTTTGATAAATATCCTTTATTGACTAATCTCCCGTCTGAGTATACCAGCCGTAGTAGCGATTGGGACATAGCACGTCGAAGAGGTCAGTGATGAGTTCCTTCTCGACTGTAGCAAAGCCCATGTTAGTGAAGCATATAGGTCGACTTGGATCAAGTTGGCGTGCCAACTTGACCAGCGGCTCCATGTATTCCCGGACGCCAGCCTCGGCAGACGCTGGCTCGTTTGTCAGAGTCCAAAGTACAACTGAAGGGTGATTCTTATCTCGTGCAATAAGTTACCGAATCCCCTGGGCATGCTATTCCCTTGTCCTCTCGTTACAGGTCTCGGGTGAGAAAGTCGGAGTCGACTTCCACCCAAAGAAACCGGTGACGATGGAAAGATTCAGGCCAACTGCTGCAGTTTCGTTGATGACAACAATTCCGTGCCTGTCAGCGCACTCAAGGAACCCTTCAGCATACAGTTAATGCGAAGTGCGGAACGAGTTAGCCCCAGTCCAAGCCATGAGGTTGAAATCGTGAATCATGTAAGCAGGGTCGAATCCCTTGCTACGGATAGGCGAATCTTCGTGCTTTCCGAAGCCAGTAAAGTAGAATGTCTATCCATTGATAAGGAATTTGTTACCCCGGGCCTGAATTGAGCGAATACCAACCGGAAGCTCGTAGGAATCGACAACGGTGGAATTATCCGCGGATGACACAATGTCGATCTGGAGCTGGTAGAGGTACGCTGCGCCTGGCTGCCATGGCTGGACCGAGTCAACGGTCAGCTTCTGCTTCAAACTCGCCTGCTCGCAGACGATGTCTCCTTGCTCATCCAGTAGCCTCGCCTTACAGACGTGCTGTTGTGAGAGACTGTGATTCGTCTTGATGTCCAAGTCAACCGTTCCGGTGGCGTTGTCAAGGATGAGATCGGTGACAACGGTAATGTCCTCAATGTACACTGGAGGCACCGAGTAGAGATAAACAGAGCGGGCTAAGCCGCTGTAATTGTAGAATTCATGCTGGTAATGTTGTTTCTGCTTGCCGTTGTCGAGGTTCTCGATGTGACCAGGGGATGGTATCCCAGGTGAGGATATTATTCTTCTTCGCTGGTCTGACAGCCTTTGCATACGCTGTTACATGGTGGTGGGTGGTGCCTGAGACGATGGGCAGGACCTTATTGACCTCGACTTTTTGTTTGGTGAGAAGATTAAGGCCAGACACTTCAGCAAGACTGGTGTACCTATCCTTGACAGCGAGGCAGACGCCAAGAATGGAAAATATAATGAGGATTTTTGATCGAGCGCGGCAAGGTTCGACACCAGAATGCATATCTCGTCAGCGATATGACATAATGCAGCCAGGCATGAGTAGATGAACGAAACTGATTTAGAGGGAGTTCCGAGTCCGTGGAGTCTGGGGAAACTTGTACATGGTCTATTAGTGGCAAATCCAAATTCAGGTCTCCTTGTCTGCCTACAATGGAATTGAATCATCGGGAATTTTGAAAAATATTACGTCACCGCTCGTTTGGCTAGCCATTGGTCTCCAAATGTCTACCTCCATCAAACCCTCAGACAAAGCAGTGACGCGGCTTGCCAGCTTGGACTTATATCTGATAGCACAGAAAAGACCTGCATAGACGTACCCCATTGCTAATCTTCGCGGCTGTATAGACCGAAGACTGAAGCAGTGCTTTTTCCTTCCCAGCTTCATCCACTAAACAAGCCTCCGCAGCATTTTCGCCAGATCCCAAGCGCACATGCCGAACTGGGTGTGGGGAATCTTGGTATTGATAGAATATGGTGAAGAACCTTTGGCTTGTAAGTCGGTTAGGGAGATGCTTAACGCTGCCTTGTTGATGAGTTGCCACTTGTTAACAAAAAGGACATCGATCGGGTTCAATATACGGTTATGGGAATGCCTGTTGGTAAGATGCCTTATTGACTTGTTAGTATATCCCACTCTCACCATAACACCAAAACCCTTCTAAGCCAGAAAGTGGCATTCCAGGACCACTGTTAGGGTCGATGCTTGCCTAAAGAGTAGATTATGTAGGGATGCACGGTGAAGAAGTTCAGACACGGTGAGGGCAATACGGCCCGCTAGGAGCCCCTTTTAAGCTAACAGCCAATCCTTACGCTATACACTTGTCTTAGAGGGCACGTTTACCACTGGCGTCTCCAAAATAGAATTTGAGATTAATATTTACACGAGACTTAAATCCCTGCAAGACAAGGCTATTCCGTCTGCCTAGGGAGCGTGCAACAGATGCAGTCTAGGGCGCAGCGAGACGTCTGTGTTACGTGATTTCACCTGCAGAAAACGAAAGTGTTATATATTCCAGAGGAGAAGAGATAGAGGATCAAAAATATGCGGAGACTGGCAGAAGGCAGATTAGATGATCCTAGAATAGGCAGAGAAATCGGACGCTCGACTGGTCATGTGGCATGCTGCCCATGTTTTGAACTACAGTATTTTAGGAGATGACCAATTTATTATTGTTGAGGTATGGAGACTAGACAATATGGCTTGTGATGCTGAGTCATATACAGATGTTATTGCAGAAGAAAAATGGAGTTGATTAGTGATTGTAAATTTTAGTCTGAGCCTCTGATCCCAAGCATCATCTATCCAAGAACAAGTCCTACACCACCAATCGAACCACCTATCCATAGTCCTACCTACGTATACCCAATGGCCCACCACTATCATCACCATTGCCTAAGAAAACATTGGCGAGAAAAGACTGATCCACAGGATTTTATCATCTGCTTCGTCAGCGTAGGCCATTCAAACTTGATACCATGATACATACCTAGGGACGATAATAACACAAGATCTCACAGACGTTACCGCCAGCCAAGTTGCTGACATGTATGTATCTGCCACCTGGGTTCCCGGCTCCGGTGCAGGCGAGGTCACAGTCGCGATCTGTCCATGGATCTACACCGCCATTGGCGTCATTGCAGTTGTACCAAGGCTTGACCACGAGTGGACGGTTCACACAAATATTTCCAGGTGTCGCCAGCCTCACTTGGCCTTGAACGCCAATGACGCCGGCTAAGAGAATAGAAAGAGTAGTGATCTTCATGTTGGGTTTGGGTTGAAATAGTGAGAGCAAAGTTGAGATGTGTTTATAAGGTGCAGCGTGAGTTGAGGGCTTAGGTTACTGAACAGACTTCTCACAGACTTTATACAGACCTTATTCCCTGTCGTTATCAGGAGGGCACTTGAGATTGGAAGCTTAATAACTGGGTATTAGACCATTCAATAACGGGTTACGCGGCTTCCTTGTCTCCCGGTTGCAGCTAGGTTATGGATAAGCTGATCTTACGAAGGAAACTGCCCAAATTAGGTTTTACTTTAGAATATATGAGAAAAACGATATTCCAACCAAGACTCGATAAGATATCAGCGTCTATACTGGAGATCGGAAACCGGCACTGGATAGGAATGCATTCTTTACAAGCTTAGTATCCTACAAGATGATGTTTTATTCAATATGGAAGCTATGTTCTTCTATTATCAACAGCGCTGAATCGTCCTTACAGCTCTGCAGAATTCTATTACCAAAGCTAAAGTTTCTTAACGTACAGAATAGGTACAAACATAACGTTGATCACAATTAGCAGATGAGAATTTAAGTTTAGCTTCAGAGTAACTTTACAGACCCCAGCTCTAAGGATGTGCTGACTAACTTCTGCCCGAGAAGTAATTTTTCAGCAATACGAAAGGCATGTAGTCTATGAAATTGCCAACCCGGCAAATAGTATCATTAACAAACAATGCTACATAAGATACTAGTGCAGATAAAGAAACCATACAGCTGAGTCGCAGACTGTTATTAGATGTGATGTAAATCTCACATCACCTTACTAACAGTTGGTATAAAAGCTTAAGCAATAGAAATTATGCTAAATGCCTAGATAGTGTAGTGTAAGTGTGTTAAAAGAGCTTGTTTTACATTAAAAGCAGGACTTTATTTTTAAGTATATTTTAGTTAAATCTTGATATAAAGTACTTTAAAGAATTACTCCTTAGTTGGTAAGGCCTAGACTAGTAAGTATTATTTATATATAAAATAAAGCATATGTTAATTATATTTTATGTGTTAGTATTTTTTAGTTGTTATAGTTTAATATCTGTGTTCTGCTTATGCGTCTATACGTAGGGATCTTAGTTACAATCCACCTACCGCCTCACACTAGGCCTAGGATAGCGGCTAATATACTAACTCTTTACTTATAGAGAGAATAAAGCTCCATGGCAATTTTAATACGTGAATAAGGGTAACAACCTGAAGTTATAATAATAATAACTAAGCTAATATTAGTATCTTCTTTTAATAAATAACATAATATAAACTAATACATATAAGTACAGCTTAATATATAATATAAATATTAACTTATGTTATTTTCACTTTTTCATAGGTTATAAAGTAAGCATATATCTAAATTATACTACTACTTCTATAAGCTTTATTTCATAATATATATATCCCTAAATTTAATATATCTAAATATAAGAGCTGGCAGGCGGGGTCTTAACTTCTAATAAGTGTGTCACAAAATATGAGAATAAAACGAAAGTTTCTCCCCAAATAGTTTTATTGCTACCTAAGAGCGGTACGTGTATCATGAGATGATCTCCACGTGCTAGCCAGAACACATCGAAGCTACAAGAAACCACAACGAGATCTTAACCAGCGTTCATCTCATCCTTGTTAATGCCACACTTAGGGCTTGTTGCTCTTGGAAGACCAGATAGGAGTGGAACCTCCGTTCTTGTAAAGAACAAGGTTTCCGTCATCCTGGACAGCGACGAAGGTCTCGTCGTCACCAGAAGGCTTAGCAGTGTTGGTGTGCCAGGTAGCCTTGCCGTTCTTGTCACTTGAGGCATCGTCAGTTACAGTTTTATAAAGTTTTAATAGAGACAGAAACTTACTAGATGCAGAAGTTGCCGTCTCCCTGCATGATGGCACCCTTGACGTCCCACTGCTGCTGGTCGGTGCTCTGCCAGGCACATCGGTTGTTGTAGTAGATGGCGAGCTTGCCATCGTCTTGCATGCGGAGCTCGACAGAGCGGTCCTTGCTGAAGATGCTCATGCCCACGAGGAGCCAGTTGCCATTGTCGAGAGTGCCAACGCCCATTTTGGTTGCTTGTTGAGTAAAGTGGTTGGTAAAGAGTTGATGAGTGAAAAGTGTTTGAGTTGTTGATGGAAGTGACGAGAAACGGGGGACAGATGGTCCTTATATAGCTGAAATCCTTAGGGTAACATGAATTCGAGAGATTAGCCCATTGGGTCTTGCTCTTCGGCGCAACTGACTTGGAGGGATCTTTGTTGAGGTCTCAGTCCAAGATCGGGGTAACATCTCTCCTCATCCTATCATGTCTATCTCTCTGGCACGGTCTGACAAGACAACGGTCGTATTGCTTCGTAGCTTAAAGGGTCGTCCAGACTATCTTGCTCTCCCCGCTCAGTGCAGTGAGACACACGGGTGTTACCCCATTGGATTTCCTTGACTTTCTCAAGCCGTGCCGGCAGATCGAATTCCAATCCAGGACTTGAGTACAGGAATTTGGTTAACACCATCTAGCGGTGAACTCGAAATCGCGAACCAAGGTATGTCATGTCTCCAGGCCAAGAGGAGACCAGCTACGCCACGACAGTGAGCGGGCCGCAGCTTCGGCCCGGTCCTCATGGATAAGATGCGACGAGTACGTTGCCTTTTGCAGAAGAAATCGCAGAATATCGAGTGGAGAATAACTCCTTGCATATCTAGCTCCTTGCATATCTAGCTCAATCTCGGACAATTTACCCGCGTTGTCAATTGAGCAATGAGGTTACTCATATAAGTGTTGTAAATGGAGACATCTTTTTGAACTGAGACCACCATGTAATTGGCCGTTTGTGATAGCTATGAGCAGGTCATTCTCGATAGTAGAATTGACTGAAGAGATTGAACTTGTTTGTGGGGTTGAGAGACGGTCAGCCACCTGTGTAAGGATCTGCATAAGCAACGCATGTCTTACCCAAAACGTTACGAGTCCTTACTCCGTGTCTGACGTTCAGCTAGCCACCGGAACTGTAGGTCTCAGAACCCCAACTTTCGTATCACTCAACCTTGATGATATATGGGGGGAGCTCTGAATTGGTATGACAAGAGAAACAGGTACGATAATGGATAGACATGTGGCTTTTGAATGTGATGATGGTATTGGTCTAGGTGGCTTGCGTAGAACAAAAGAACTTGACAGGACCCTGAATCCTCTTTGGGATCTGCTTGCATAGAGAGAAGATCTCTCCAATTACCTAGCTTAACCAGTCACCAATTCAAAATGTACCCTAAAAATCATGTGCTTTCAAGAATCGTTCGAGAGCGTCATCCAATGTCTTGCTCTCCCTGAGTGGGACTGCATCACCCGTCTTACTCAAACAAATCTTATGTGTCAAACAACTTGCATACCTACGCCCGTCGCTTCATCGACGCCTTCGGAAACAGAGAGCACATCTTTTGGCTCTATACCAAGTTTGGGTAAGATGCTATGATAAGGCTTCTGCACAGGCTTACAGAAGCGGCTTTCTTCGGCTGTGATAGCAGCATCAAATGTGAATGGCACTGTGGCGCTGATGCTTTCCTGTTTCTTAGTTCGGCGGAGAGCAATGTATACCAATTGTCTTGAACAGTTTGAGACAACAATGGGCTTGTATACTCAAGTTCTTAGAACTTGATGAAATGGGGCAGCTTCTTCCCATGGCTGAATATTAACTCCATTCTGCATGAGCGCTTCCGGAATAGTAGGCCGACTTCGGCTGCGGCTTGTTCAGCAAGTTCCTCAGAAGCTGTGTATATTCTAGTGCCGAGTGAAATTTCAATTCACCGTCCATGCCAGTGTAGGTCAATTTGATAGGTTTTGGAAGGTGTTGATACGTCCTTCAAGTTCCAAGAGTCTACACCAGTGTATTTGACACGCAGGTACATTGGATAACAGAATAAACAGGTGCTCAGCAATAGATACCTTCTGCAAAAAGAACGTAAGAATTTGATATGCTTGGTCATCTTACGTGGCTAGTCATCACATTATAGCTCTCAATTTACCTTGGCTTCTATATCCTCGCGACCTATTGTCGTACGTGAATTTGTAGATAGACTCTCTATCATTTCGTGTCCGTGTTATTTTTGTCCGAATTTATCTTATTGCCACTTACTAGAATGTTGTCTATAGTTCCATTTATCTGCAGCATGGTAAAAGCTTAAAGCCTTGTGCAGAATGCATAAGGTTCGGTGGTTTCTCCTTTTCTTTCACGCTTCTTGCATCAGCTACGCTCGAAATGAGCATCTTGACGGTAGTATCAAGACAAAATACGAGAATACTTTTGACTCGATCGAGGGACTGAACATTGTTAATCGTAACAATTCGGACCAAGGCCTACCTCCATCAACCCTTCCAGAAGTGGTTCACAATTTCGACCAAGCCACCACCGCTGTACAGGATCGCACGTTATCCAGCAACATAGATATTATCGACAGCAAGATCGTAGCCGACATTTTTTCTCTGTGAAGAAAGATAAAGGCCCTATAACATAGGGTTTTCATTAAAGGTTTAGCCTATATTGTTGCCGCTTATTGATCGTTTAAGACTTAATTAGATCCACATATATCGGAAATTCGAAAGCTTCTCGAGGATGCGACTGGTTTTAGTACAGAGTCTTCATCGGATTAATGAAACATACCATCCAGAAAGATTCAAACCATCGTCAGCCTAAAAGTAATTTATATGTGATAGACCGTAGTTCTGGAGGCTTAGTTATACATTTATCCGGCCGCTACTGGTCACACGCAGTTGAACAGCCTGGACACCAGGGCTTCCCACCAAGCTCAACAAACATGTATCTTTTTAACTTTAAGTCGATGTCTAGATGGTCCTGACCAATATTAATGCGCTGTACCGATAGTGACTATGGAATTAGTTTAAGTGCAGACTAATTATAGCCTGGTGCACGCTTAGCTATAGCGTTATTTTAAGTAGATTATATAATAGATACTAAGCTTAATATTAATATATCTCTATATCTATAGGTATAGCATAATAACCCTACCTCCTATATAAGCCCCCTAACTATACTATTAAATATAATAATATATATTATATATTATTATAGCTAAATCCTCTCTTTAGGAATCAGCCCCTAATATAACTTCTTAGTTAAGATTAGCATTACTAAGCCTTTACCGATAGGTTACCTAACCGATACTATAGGCATAACTTTATTATTAACCTAATAAACTATAGCTAAGGAAGCTTTATTAGGTAGATAATAAGATTATCCCTTCTAAGGCTATTATATATAACAGGGGCTATCACATTTGACAGTTCCCTTCTCGAGAAGACGAAACAATTCAAATGTTGACCTGGGGTCGAACTCTTAACTCAGCCACTTTTAATCGCGTTTGGATGAAAACATCACATCCGACCCTTTGATTTTACTCTCCACTCTTGATACCCAATTTTGGAAGCCTCAGCTCTTTTGACGATTCGACTTGCCTATGTTCCTGTCACCGAGATTGAGGCCAGCGAATAATCTCGATGCTTCTGGACATTTGGTCTCTGTCAACCTCAGGACTTGCTCTATTCCTGACGGGCTTGGTGTTCTTGTTGAGTAGCTATGTATCACCAAGTGTCGATGAGCTTGAGCCACCGCAGCTGAACCCTCGGGTTCCTTTTGTAAGACACATCATCTCCATGATTCGAGAGGGGCCAGTTTTTATGTCCGTCTCTTGTTAGTCAATGATGCGAGCGAAATATAAGTGTTAACGCTCACATGAAATCAGCAATGATCGCAGAATGCCTATCTGTACCCTGCCCATGTTGAACGGCAAGCTGTACATCATCAACTCCCCTGATCTTATCCAGTCAGCCTTGCGCAACAACGATATATCCTTTGATCCATTTCTTGTTGAGTTTACGAAAGCCATGTGGGCGTTGAGTAAGAATGCCGTGGATCTCCTCAACGACGAATTAAACTTGAAGACGAGATTAAACATTATTCATTCTACATTATTTGGCGACCCGTTACACAGACTAAAAGTTGTGGCACTCACTAGGATCATGGCTAACCTGAGCGACATCCAAGACAAGACAACGGTGGCTGTACCTGACGTGTTTATCTGGCTTCGTAACATAATGACGGACGCAACTGCCACAGCCTTATTCGGAGACAATAACCCGCTAACTATGGAGCATACGCATCTTTTGTGGTAAGCATTCACCAAGACTTGGTGCCTGCTATGGACTTTAGTGTGTACTTAACTCGTGTATAGGACTTATGATAAAAACGCTACGTTGGTTGCTCTGGATGTGGCCCCAAACCTCATCGTTAGAGAATCTATTAAAGCGAGAGGAAAGTTGAACAAACTACTGCTTTCCTATTACGAAGCCAAACATGATCAAGGATCATCGGTTTCCGATATAGTCCGTAGGAGAGCGGCGTTTCTTCGTTCTTCGGGTTTCACCAACGAGGATCTTTCTCATATGGAACTCTTGCTGCCATGGGTAGGAAGCACCAACACGATACCCACTCTGTTTTGGCTCTTTACGAACATTTTGACCAACCACAAGTATTTATCTCGTGTAAAAGCCGAGATAAACGCCATTACAGTCATCGTGGAGACTTCAGATGGTCGAAAAGCTACTTTTGATATAAAGCAACTCGAAAGGGACTGCCCCTTTCTCAACGCTTGCGACCAAGAGACTCTAAGAATCTACCTTCACAATGTTGGAAACAGAAGGGTGACGAAAGAAACCAAAATTCAGGATACTGATGGCCGCGAGTACTTGTTAAAGAAGGGTATTAACACCCAGTGGCCACCTATGGTGACTCAACTCGTCGATAGAATCTGGGGAGAGGACGCCGCAATGTTTAAACCGGAACGATGGCTGGACGTTTCTACTTGGGATGAAAAGAACATAAGAGGAGCTATGCTCCCATTTGGAGGTGGTAGACATTTGTGTCCTGGCCGGAAGTTTGCTCTTGCAGAGATACTGGGCTTTGTTGGTGTTGTAGCGTTGAGTTTTGAGGTTGAAGGCCTGAGTCTGCCTAGATCGATTAACCCTAGCTTCGGGGCAGCTGCAAGACGACCTGATTGGGGGTTTGAAGAGCCCGGGATGAGTTTGAAGAGAAAACAAGATTGGGAGGATGTTATATGGATCTTTAGGGAGTGAAGGGAAGACATGACGCCTTTAGCGATAACATGCTTGTCAAGACTCAAGTACATTAATCTTAATAACATCCTTCAGAGTTCTCGGTAACTACTTATGAATTTCTTGTCGGACAAGTATTGATGCCAAAGATACCAGAGACTATCAATCTGAGCGTAATGGAAAAAGAATTAATTGATATACTCTTATTCAATATCATTTTGTCAAGATCTAGTCAAGCTGCCTGACTCATGTAGTCAGCAATTTTCTATTAAGTAACACAACGCCCACAGAATGCGCCGTTCGAAAGTAAATACAGTATTTCCCGGTAATCTCATCTATTGCCAGATTATTCCCTTTCAAGATTCAACAATAGGCCCGTTGTACTCCTTTCTAGCCCAGAAAAAATAGTAGATGACACTAAAGATAATAATGCCACCCATCACAACCGAGCTGTAGTTCATCATGTCCACGGTAGGATCCACCATGGGAGGGAAGAAGCTGAAAAAACCGACAACAAGCAAGTAGCAGATGGTGAAGACGTTGTTGGCAATACCAAAAGCACCCTTGAGGTGGAAGGGGCCCCAGACTAGTTCAGCACCGGTGGTGTTGGCCAAGGCCGGTAGCTCGGCAGCGCCTGGAAGGACGAAGCCCTTGGTTGTACGGCGGTAGAGAAGGAGGATGGCGGCGATAAGGTACGATGCGTAGAGGCAAGAGATGGAGATGGAGGTGACATTCATGAAAGCCACGGGAGAGCCAATGTTGATGAGAGACAAGAGGATGGAGATGACAGCGGTACAGAGGACAGCCCAGACAGGGACAGTGGTGCGGTCATTGACCTTGGAAAGAGTGCGCCAGCCGGGAAGACCACGGTCGCGAGCAAAAGACCAAAAGACACGAGAAGTCGAGGCAAGCATACCAACGGTGGCACAACCTCCGAGGACCATGATGATGGTGGCCATGACGCTTGCACCAGCGGTAGAGTTTGTCGCCTGCTTGAAGATGTACATGTGAGGGAAGCCGAGCATACCAGGACCAGAAGCCATAGCATCATCAAAGTTGCCCATGCAGAAGACCATAGCAATGACCATGGCGAAGCCGCAGGCGCCGTTAATGCACAGACTGAGGAGGATAGATTTGGGGACGATGACCGAAGGGTTGACAGTTTCTTCGGACATCTGCAGTAATGTTAGTCAATGGGCTGGGAGATGGATGGCCAAGAGAACTTACGTGGAAAGCAGCGTCAGTACCAACAAAGGCGAACGCATTACCCATCATGCCAACCATGAACGACACGCCCTGGCTTGACCAGCCGCCATTGTTGACAAACGTAGAAAAGATCTCCTTGGGATCGCCATGGGGACCAAGAGTGACAAGGGGAATGAGAACAGCGAAGAAACCAAGAACATGAAGGATCAAGATTAGACCCTCGAACTTGGGCAGCACTGAACTGACAAGAGTGTTGATAAAGACGGCAAAAAGGAAAATGGCCCAGAAAAGCAATGTTCCCTGCCACAGCTCAGGTACAAAGTTTTCATTGTTCAGAGAGGTCAATCCTAATATCATGTTGCCGGTGAGAAGAGCACTGGATGCGACAGAGCCTTGCCATCCGCCGACCGTGAGCATGCCTGTGATGTAGCTGAGGAACTTGGAACACGACCGCGGCGCCATCATGGCAACCCTAGAGCAAGATCAGTTAAGTGCAAGACTCTGGTTTAACTTGCGATGGAGGTACTCACCAGTGATATTGTCCCCCAGCGGTCGGCGCCATTGAAACCAGCTCGCACATGGTAGAGAAGACGCTGAAGTTACCAATCCAAACGACGAGAAAACTGTAGATGACACCGGCGGTACCGCCATTGTTTAGACCTTGAGAGAAGAGAACCGTGACAGCTTCCCAAGTGATGAGGATGGTGCAGCTGAAGCCAAGAATGGACATGAAACCAAAGTTACGCTGTGGGAGTACGATGTTAGCTAACGCGACGACGGCAACGGTAGTGAAGGTGTCGTACTCGAAGAACCTGCTTCTTGCCCATTCGCTCCAATTGATCTTTATCATGATAACCGGACGTCGAACTTCGGCCAGAGTCAGGCTCGCCTCTGGCCGAGATGCTGATCTCTTTGGTGGCCTTGACGGTGGCATTGTTGCCCATCTCGAAGCTGCCCATGCTGAACGATCCGGCAATAGAGCGGGAAAGAAATGATGATTTGTTTAATGAGAGGAAAAGAAAGGATTGAGGGGGGAAGAGAAGGCAGAAAAGTGTAGAAAGGATTGCAGAAGAGAAAAGGAAGTCCCCCAGAATGAATGGAATGGAGACCCTGGACGAACATTGGGGACCGAATAGTTGGTACTGGTGAGACAGCGATCTATAAGCCACCAAGAGCCAACCGAGGCTGATACGTACTAGACAGAGCCAACTTGTGCATGCAGTAACCATCTCCCAGTCTCTGGACTCCGTATCTCCTCCAGTTTCTCGCTTCTCGCTTCTCGCCTCTGTACTCCGTACAGATTCTGCTGATCCGGCAGAGTGCTCCCACGTCCCCGCTGCTAACAAGGGTCAGGGATTAAATCCCACCGGGCTTTTTGTCAGAGCTTTCCGGGGTGCTTGTCGATGCATTGCATTACTTTAGTGTATTTAATGAACCTGTGGGTGTGACAAGAAAACTCCTGACACGTGGATGCAATCATCAGACTATTTGTTGGCTTTTTTCTTTTCTTTTTTCTCAATAAAGCCTCCCCGCACACCAAACGACGCTGAAGATACCCCTTAGCTTAGTCAAGAATAGCTCAGCATGGTTGAGCAATTCTCAAGCCTTTCCTGGCGGCATTACACACGTAGATTAGCGGCACGGAAGATACAACAGATTCGTCAAGTTGCCGTCGGGAGGACCAGAGGGCAATATCCGTCCGTAGTGAAGCCGGGAGCATCATGGCAATCAACTCTAGCGGCACAAGATCTCAGCTTCGGCTTAGTTTGCCCCCTTTCCGCGTACCTGATTTCGACAAGGGTTTGATGGTGTGTGTACCATACTTGTTACGTTTCACTTTGCGCACCTATCAGTCGACCTGCTCTATTTTTCGGGGTGTTGTGATGATCTATCATATCTAACTACAAACAAATCAAAAGCTGTCTCCTCATTAACGCTTCAAACTGGGCCGGTCATTAGTTATGGTTATGATGTTACTCACCCCTGCAGCCATGTTTCTTCTCTACCCTCCGAGCTCCTGGTCACGGCTTTCCTACACCATGCATGTTGGTCTCGGGTCTAGAATGCCTGCACGTTTGTCAAACCACTTTCTTGCTTTTTTCTCTGAGTGGCTGCGGCTCGTCTCGTAACGTCTATCATTTTGTTTGCTTCAAGTTTGTCTGACACTTGTATCCTGCATGTTCTCGATGTCTACCTGCCACGTCTGATGAATGAGAATCTTTTGACTTGAATGGCTTGAGCGGCTCTGTCCATCCCAGTTTTCATCTCTTATATTCTTTGCCTTTGACTGGGAAAAGTCTTCCATCTCGTGTATCTCGCTTCGCTGTGTTCTAGACGCGCTGGCATCCCTCGACGACGTAAATGGGCGTGATTTAGAGTGCGCAGCACTGCTGTGGCCATTTTTGCTCTTGTAGCCGGCGTAACCAGGTCTATTTGTTGGGTAACCATTGCTACTCGTCTTGCCCTGTCTCCGAAGATCGTCGACGCGAATCTGGCCAGACTCAAGACTATCCAGGAAGGGCTTGAAGTTGGGTAGACAGACGGTAACGATGGCAAGGCACTGGACTAGCTGGATCGTGACGGAAGCCGGCCAGATCGTAAACGAGTGATCGGCAGAAGCGAAAGCCTTATTTGAGTAAAAGATCTGCGCGACAATCGCCGGCGCAACGCTTTTAAAACTTGTTAGCCTCTTTCCTTGCACGCCGCGAAGTTCAAAATGACGATACTGTACATACAAAATTCGACTACCAAAAACGCCCATAACAAGAAACTTCTTTGCCCACGACGTTTGGATCTTGACCACGTTTTCGCACATGATAACAACAATGATGATGTCGGTGATGATATTTGCGACCGAGTAATATGTCCAAAAGACTGCTCGATTGATACATTTGGTATCATCGGCAAAGAGCCACGGTGTTGGTGGTTGGCATTGGAAGAAGTTGACAATGAGTGCCGTAAGACCCCAGATGCCAACGATGACTTCGCAGATGATGATGATCCATTTTTGACTTTTGGGGGCCATTATTCGAAGACCCATTGTACCGGACAATTTGCAACAGAGGAGAGAAGCGATGAGCATCGTGTTGATTGCGTATTGGCTCTATAAATGATATGTATTAGTTGTTTTGATCGTCGAGTTCGTCGCCGTTGTTACTACCTTGAAGAATATCTCCTGGTCATTGGAGCTCAGAGCTTCAAAGTGTTGACCGAGACCGCGGTCGCAGGCATTAAAGAGTGTAACCGTCTGACAAACTGAAAGAACCTGTGCATGCAAGCGCATGAGTATAAGTATACCGAAAGAATCTAAATCAAACGCTGTGACTGCTTCTGCTTTTGCTTACAGTTGCGACAATAATAAGAACATCGTCAAACCGAAGGGTTTTGATCATATAGAGCTTGGTGCCTGTCCGGACAAGACACGCAAGAATTGCAATGACGAGAAACATTAAAGACAAGACTTGAACAAGTGGCGACTTGTTATTGTCGGTTATAATTCGTTGAGAGGAATCCATCTTGGGTAATGCAGCAGTCGCCGCGGCGACAATGGCATATCTTGGCGACAAGAGCAAAGGAGTGGAAGGATTTGGAAAAGACCACTGATCTTTCAAAAGTTTCGAAACCACAGATGATATAAGAGACTTCACATGCAATCTAATCGAGACAAACGGTGCAAACGAATCCAGTAACTCGGAGCTCCTGTGGAGTGCCCCCCAACCTTAAGATCAAGGTCTCAAACCTGCATCATGGTGTGAAGAAACTACCAGGCACAGAGCATAAAGGCGAGACCCGAAAAGGTGATAGCAACAGTATTGAACCCCGAATAAGGTAAAAAATCATTCTGAAACGAGCCGTAATGTTATTCAAGGGCCAATAAGTTTAAGCCATGAGTGGCTATCTTAGTACACTCTTGTTGTTACGTATCCCTTGGTCGTGAGACAGTCTTGTCACCGATGGCTTGAACTAACCTCCATGGTCACAGGTATTTAGCTGAGCTGACAGTGAGCCCAGGATTGCTAGAAAATAAAAAAAGCAAGTTGAAGGAAGCCGTTGTGTCTGGACTGACAACCTAGGACTGGACAGGGCAGGGTATACCCCTGTATACAACATTCCGTATTGCGGCAGTAGAATATGCAACCCAGCGGCTCAGCAACTCAGTAACGGAGCAATAAAAAAACGCCTGCTCCAATGGGTCCTGTCCGTTATTGATGGCGGTTTGCAACCTTGGTTGGTGCGAGATTTCTTCAATCCTGAAAACCAGAACAGCTAGTCCAAGCCCACAGGTTTTCTTCACCCACTTCCGCTTTGATGCGACTGGTAGGGCTATGAGAGCCTCAAAGCCAAGCTTTCATGCCACTCCGCAGCCCCATTGATCGTCCCGTGCGGTCGGCAAGGGCAGGACGAGACAGACATGGCACGTTAGCATGACCGAGGCTCGGTCTGTGCTTGACTTAACTTTGAGGGCCTAATCAGCTGAGATCGAAGACATCAATCAACAACCTTCCTTATTGGTTCCGGGGATGGTCGCTTAGAGAAAATCATCCAACTGCCGTCAGAGGTGCTATTGGCTGATTCAAGTAGACTGGGACTATGGAGCTTCTAGTTAAGCTCTAGTAGCCTCTGGTGCATAAGAGACGCAGGTGTGGCGTAGATAATCCATGCAACTTCAGTTTGAGAAATACCGCAGCCGACGAGATAATCAAGGGTCATTCTTAACCTGGTTGTTTAATGCTTGCTTTTTAGCTCGGCACTTCAGGTTTGCTTCCAAGGTTGCCTCCCCGTCGAATGGCTTATATTGTAGACTAAACTTGGGCTAGGGCTTCCGACATCTCCGAACTGGAGGAAGGCTGTTACGAATTCTTTGGTTTGGCTGTTGGTTTTGTGTAACAAAATGGTCTGATGAGTGCGTTTGCATGCTAGGGGTCAACCTGATACAAGTGTGCAGTAGCTCAGTGTCTGTTTACCATGGCACAACTCTTGGTGACGCTAAATTGTCGCTGATCTCTATCGAAATTTCTCTGTGCCACCATCCAATAACACGAATGTTGACTTTTGAGTCTAGTATATCATCATCACCATGACTCTCAAATTAGTCGAGGTGGACACAGCCACCGATTTCGAAGAACTCATAGCTTGCCAATGGGCATCCTTCGAAACTCCTCTCCAGCCTTTCTTCCGCATGTTCTGCCCGCTCCAGGGTGAAGGACCATCTGCTCACGCGAACTCGCTCAAAGAATCGATAGCACTCCAGCTCAAATGGCACAATGAAGACCCAACGAGTTATTGGGGAAAGGTTGTGAACGAGGATGGCAAGATTGTTGGCGGTTGTCTATGGAAGGTTTACCCCACAAACCCTTTCGACACAGACGATGACCATTCCTACGCGTATTGGCAACCCGAAGGTGAAAGACAAGAGTTTATCTCGCAGGCTTTGAAACAATTCGACGCCCCAAGAGCAAGAATGGGCGCCAGGCCTCAAGTTTGTAGGTCCTGACCATCAGTCATTATTCCAGAGGCTTTGAAAATTGACCTTTTGTAGACGTCAACATTTTGTTTACACATCCCGACCACCGCCGCCAAGGCGTAGCCAATGTGATTATGGACTGGAGTAAGAAAAAGGCGGATGAGATGGGCGTCGAACTCTGGCTCGATTCGACCGAACAAGGCGTGTCTGTCTATCTGAAGCATGGCCTTACTGTCGTCAACATCAATACGCTGCAGCCTATCAAAGAAAACCCCGGTGAAGAGTGGAACAAGGTCAAAGAAGAGTTGGGTACTATGACTTTCAGACAGATGTGGAGGCCAGCTGGTGGTGACTATGAGGAAGGTAAGAGTGTGAAGCCGTGGGAGAGTGTCGAGATCAAGTACGCGTCTAAGCCAACATACGTCGAGACTTTCACGGCATTATAATTCAGCAGAGGCCCAGAGTGATAGATCTTTGGTTTGGTTGTATTGGTACCACTGGCTTAGAAATATCTAGTAACACCCTCGGTGTAGTTTCTTATCCAATTCAAGTGTCCTCTCGCTCAGTTATCAATCCAGTATGGCTTGTCGTCTTTGAAGATCAAACCAGGCTTCCTCTCTGCCAAGTCAAGCACCATCTCAGCAAAGTAACTATTCGCCCACGCAAACCACGGCCTGGTAAAAACAGACGAGTTGTAGATGTTAACACTCTCATGAATTAGACCCAACCCGGAGGTATAGTTCATAATCAGACCGAGGCGTTCTTTAATCTCTTCATCATCATCTGAGCCAAAGATACCCGAGATATGTGCCATAGGCCATGGGTTTGTGGCATTGGCGTGCGGTCCGCCAATACCGCGGAACCCTTTGCTCCCGGCGTAGTATGGGTTTGCGCGAGAGAAAAGTACAGACTTTGTCTTCTTATAAGTTGGGTGGTTGCGCTCAAGGAATCCCAAGTATGGTAGGGAGATGAGACTGGGAACATTCGCGTCGTCCATAATGTACTGACCTCCGTAGCCGTTGGTCTCGTAGGCGAAGATACCGTTTGAAGTAAGGGTGTGGTCCCAGACAGCTTGATCTATGGTTCGAGCATGGCGACGCAGTGTGCGAGAGAGCTTCGTCTGGTTGCCAACTTTGTCCAGAACGTCTGCGACATTATCGAGTTCAACAGACATCATGGCATTGTCAGGGGTGATGTAGTTAAAAACACTAAGGTCATCCGAAGGGCGATGACTGCAAGCTACGAGTCCGTTGGCTAGCTTAGGCTCTCCATTGCCACTATTTGGTACCGGTGGTGAGAGTGAGCCTGCTTGTCCGGTCCAGTTGTAGTAGCTAACGTAGGTCCAATCATCAGCCCAAGTACTTTGAGACTGTTCATCAATGACGCGCAGAATCTGTGTCATAGCGCCTTTGACTTTTGAAAACCGTCAATATGTGATTTTTGTTCAGATAATTTGATCCTTACAGTTATCGTTGATGAAGGATGAGTCTCCAGTATTGTTGAAGTACGAGCGCACAATCTTCAAGAATCCAGCGAGAGAGTCCAGCTCATACTAATAAATTGCAAGTTAGAGCTTTGGATAGGTTAAAGAAGCGGGCTATCATACCTTGCATTCGAATACAGTCTGGTTGTCGACAGGACTAAAAGTAACATGTCAGCTTGACGGCTCAAAATACTTCAAAGGTTCTGTAAAGGGTCGATTGGGTCGAACTCACGGATTCACTGTGACGAGCTGAGCATAATCCTAAGAGCTAATGTCAGTGCAAGGACCCTCAATGCCAGGAATATCTAGTAATTGATATAATCGCAACTTTCAAGAAAGAAGCATACATTAACAGTTGGACTTAAGCCACTCTCCGGCGGTGGTTGAAAAGCACCTTCAACCTCTCGTCAATATGGAACGTCCTGACTCGGGATTGATATCATGTACATACCACAATATGGGTACTCAGCAATGTACCTTGCCTCCGTATTTATAATTGCCTTGACGAGGTTCTTCAAGTTCTCATCTCGAGGAAGTAGCTTGTACAAGTGCGCAAACTGGTTGCCCGTGTCACGTAACCATTGCGCGCTTAAACCACATTAGTTTGCCCTCATAGAAGATGATGATTTATACGAACGTGATATCCTTCGGAATCTGAGTCAGCTTTTATTTATTTTTTTTAACTTGGATGCTAACTGAACTTACACCTGTGACAATGAAAGCCAGGTTCTCGTCTGCGTCAAAGTACTTGACGGTAGTATCAAGCGTGGATGGAAAAGTATTTTCAAACAGACGCGCCAGATCTGGATCCTTGACACGGTTTTTGATGTCGCTTATTACTTTCTGTCGCAGAATCAGTCTTTGAAGCCCGTTGAAACAATAACACTTTAGACCATACCTCAACGGCTGGGCTCTTGAACGTCCTGCACTCTTCGCTTGGTCTCATATACGGTAGCTTAAGCTTGCCAGATGACAGTGGCTCATGAGGTTCCTGCGAATAGTCGACGTAATCCGGACACGAGCTCAAGGTGCGATTCTGAGGCTCGTAATCTCTCCAATTGGCGGCGTGAACATTCTCCAAGATCACCAGAGCACCAATGGCGATGCTGATGGCTTGCCGGCGATACTTGGGTAACATTTTGTTCTCGAAACGACTTTGTAACGATGAGAAGCTTCAATTGAAGTCGGAAAAGAAATTAATAAAGGGAAGTTCTTTTGAACCTGACTTCCTTGGAACTTAATATTCTTCCAACTTGCTGCGGATCTTTGTCAAACTTGGCGTAGTATGCGGGGGATGTAGTAATGGCAAGTCGATCTTCATAGGGTGATGTGACGTTGAGAAGCTTTCGGGCCTTCTAGGCTAGTTACACAGACAGATTCAGGGATTTGTGTAGGGAATGACGTAGCATTATGTATTATCTTGAGAGACTAAACGTTGTTGTGGTTTTCTAACAGTAGAGCACCGGTTGCAAAATCCAGTTTTCGAATGCTACACTAGATAGAGCCATGATGAAACGGCCCAGTCAAATGCTGTCCACCAAAGGGTAGAGAGGACATGTCGGTGCAACCTTGATCACTGGCTTTGCAGGCCAATAACAGCTCTTTGTGTATTTCGTTAACCCGACTATAGTCGCGTCTATGTAGAGTCAGTCTACTGTCTTGGTTAGTGCACACCCATACTATCAGCTTGGCTAGACCGCCAGATATTTCTAGTAATACCCTATACAGTCTCGGCAATACTCAGCCGTTCCAAATGGGGCTTTCTTGTACCTTTGCTTCTAGATTTAAAGGTTAGTACGGCACTTGCCCTTGGATTTCCAAGTACATAACTACAGAAGATTGTCGTCGTCTAAACTGCACCTGGCATGGATATGGGTCTGATAAGAAACCCCGCAGTCTCCATTCTACCTAGTTCCCGAGGCAATTCGGTCTTGTCGGCTTAGACATCTCCACATCGTCCACGCAACAACTGCCTCAACCTGATTGTTGCTCGCTGAGAGGTCACCAGAGTCGATAATTCAATTTTCAAATAAAATTTTGATACAACAGTAATCCTACTCAAGTACTTACTCATCATGGCCGACTTTAGTCAGTACGGTGAGGTATCTCCAGAATGGCTCAGGGTTGTTGATGAACGACCTCCACCTGATCCCAGTATGGGGCTCAAGGAAATACAGCGAATTACCAACAAAGCCCGCGAGGAATTGTCCGCAAGGGATATGCAGTTATTGGGATTACCTGTACCAGTTCATATCCAAGACTATGCTATCCCCGCAAGAGACGGAACTACACTCGAAGTACGAACCTACAGACCAATTGCAGCTGAGAATACTGCTCGTCTGCCAATCTACATCCATCTTCACGGGGGTGGTTACGTCTTTGGCAATATAGCATCAGAAGATGCCATCTGTACTCGTATCGCAGTCGGCTCTAATGTCACGGTTGTCAACCTAGACTACCGCCACACGCCAGACTTTGCCTACCCCACAGCCTGGCACGACACAGAAGACGTCTTTCACTGGGTTCATGACCACATCGAAGAACTTCTCGGAAGCCCTGACCAAGTCGTGGTAGGGGGTATCTCTGCCGGTGCCCAGCTCGCGGCTGCTTTGACACTAAGGCAAAACCTCTCGCCGGATGCTTTATCACGACCTAAGCTTGCTGGACAGGTATTAATGATTCCTGCTTTGGTCCACCCAGCTTGCTACGCGCCTCAGCTCGAGCTACTGAAAGATCCCTCTTTATCATCTTACGTACAGAACGAAGACGCTCCGTTGATAACCAAAAAGGCGATTGAGCATTTCATCACCCTACTCAAGGTTGAGAATCCTGACCCTCATGATCTACTCCTGAACACTGGCAATGCGTCTAGCTCTGAGGTCAAGGGACTACCTCCTACGGTATTTGGCATTGCTGGTTTGGATCCACTCAGGGACGAGGGTCTTTTCTACGCCAAGAAGCTCGCTGAAGCAGGGTAAGATTTCTCTTTCATCCCATCATAAAATTGCTAACAAGCTATAAGAATACCTACAGACGTCCACGTTTTCAAAGGTTTGCCGCACGGGTTCCGTCGCTTTGGAGACCAATTGAGCGAGAGCAAGAGATGGGATAGAGTGATGGAAGACGGCATAAAATGGGTCTTGTCTAACCCCGAAGCTTCTGGAAAGTTTGAGATTCAGGCTTGATACACGGTTCATTAGAAGGACTACACCGGATAGAACAAGTAAGGCGGAGATTGCATATATACAATAGATTGATATGAGTTTTAGAGACAAACTCTCTGTATAATATCCTTCCAACTGAATTCCTTCTAATAAGCACAAGATTAGAGGTATGGAAAGTCTCTTGACCTTATTAAAATGTTCGGCCATGCTCCATGACAGCATTCTGGTGCTCAACAACAGTATAGTCAACACCAATGATCATTTTAAACGATTCAAGATCAATGAAGTTTGCCTCATCAGGCTGAACTACTCTCAAGTACTCTGGATCACTGCCCATGGCCTGAAAGGTTTCCAAGTTGTGCACCCAAATCTCAAGCGCGCCGTCAAACTCGAGGATTGGTGCCGCACCCTCGACCCGACCAAGGTCACGAAACTCCGGTGTTGAGTGATACTATATTGTTAGTGTATGATACTCTGGAAGGATAAAGAGTATATACTTGGTTGTACTTGATTACCCCAAATCGTAAGTGAAAGGGCCTGACAAGCTCTACGTGCTTGGTGGACCAGTACTTGCTGAATTCCTCCGGTGTGATGCCCTTCTTGCGATTATAGAAGAGCTTAATATGATATGCGCGCTCCATGTTCATGGTGCATGCATTTTTGTATGTCAAACAACAACATTCCTCTGGGGCGGTGGTGTTTGGATAAAAGTTTGCTCGAGGCTGAGGGAGATTCTGGGCAGCAGCAGTCAGGGGAAGTATAGCGAGAAAACTGCTTAGTTTCATCTTGAAGGTCAGGTTGATGGGAAGTATATTTAGCTTCTGCTGTTAACTTGTCTTGTGATATCAACTTGCAGAAGACTAAAGGACGGCTTTTATACAACTTTCGCAAACAAAAAGACGCCATGCCTACAAGGGCTGTTTATCTTATTTCACCAAGTAGAATCCCCAAGTCCACTATTATACCCTTGCTTATGGATGATATGCCTTGCGCTTACGATTCATGGCTCTTTTCGTAATCTCGTCAGCACCATTTTAGGTAAAACTCGACCGCTCTCGCGACGCGAAAGGCGAGACAGTGGGACAGCGAGAAATGCCGAGTAAGCACCAGAACAAAAGCAGCTTCTGAGAATCAAGGATATTCCGACTCGAGACGAAATTTCCATTAATAAACAATGTTTATCTGCAGGATTCTAGCGGTTTCTAGGATCGGATAATAAGCTTAATAGGTATATTCGCGGCTATGAATCAACCAAATTGATCCTATAGAACAGTCTAATATGCAACACAGATATCGACTTGTAGTGTCTCTTCTCTGGCCAATGATCCTGGGTAGCCGGTGGTGAGCCAACAAAGAAACAAATGTAGACTGACGGTTCTGGTTTCAGCCGATCCTTGCCAAAAACAAGCAGCCACCGTCACCGGTCATAGATGGATGATGTTCCTTTGCTTTCATGCAAAGCAAGACCCAAGAATGACACCAAGTCCCAGCGTTTCTTTGGCTTCTATTCCCTCAAAGGCAACTGTGGTCTTTCAGAAATCTTCTTTCTTCTCTCGAAATAATAGACACCCGCTCCCCATCCTATCAGAAGTACTAGCGATAAGTGCCGTCTAAAACTCCTCCTAAGATTATAAGAAAGCTAACCCCCTACCTATATTTTTAGATTCTCTAGGGCTTATGGTTAAGTTTAGCCGTAACGAAACTACCAGTATATCTAAAGGTTAATATCTTTAGACCCTTAGACATTTACTCCTATAAGTCCCGGTTCCAGAAATATACGGCTAGGCTACTAAAGATAGCTATATGCTTCTTTATATAGAGATAGTGAAAGGTATTACCGTTAAGAAACGTTAGCTATTAATAACTAAGGATAAGAAGATAAGTTTCTAGGGCACGCTAAAATCTGTCGTCTCGGATCTACGGACACTGTCTCGAGACCCTGATGATCGGTTTCTTGGTAAGTGAAATGCTAGCATTCGTGGCATGGCTATATGCTGAGATTCTTAGAAGAACCTGAAGCGCTGAATGGATTTATTGAGTATACTAGAGCACTGTGCTATTAAGCTATATTATACCTTACTGGCTTTGATATTCTGATTGCAAAATACGTGTGTGCGTCGAGTTACAATGACAACACGCAGTAACATCTCCGTTGAAGTATCCCTGATCCTAGTCTGCCACTACACCCCCTAACAGAATAGAGTTAGGCTCATAGTCATCGATTACAGCTGCAAATCACCATCAGACTGCAGAAAATTGGGAATCTTTCACACCAGATTCCTTACTATTAACAATATCTCCTGGATGACCGAGGTGATTTCGAAGATGCGGAGGCACCACATCTGCAATAGTTGCATCGGTACCCTGGAGATCTTGCTCCACGTTGACATAATCTCGTATCTTGAGAAAGATGACCGGAGCATCGATGATAAGCGAGGCAGACAGTAACACCCAGTTGCTCAGGAATTGGGCCATGAAAGAAACTTTCCTGGCATCCAGGTTGTTAGAAACAGCAGCTCCGACTGACTGAATACCCTTGTAGAAGCCGATATAATTCGCACAGCGGCGACCAGAATTGGAGAGCGCGCCCATAAACCTTGACAAGTTAGCCGAGTAATCCGCATTGGCTGCAAAACATACCAATAGACAGTAGCTTGCCAGGCAGCGTCGTAGAAGCCATAAAAGATATAAAGAAACATAGGCCGAGTATGACCTGAATCTTCCCAATCAGTTGCGAACCCGTCAACTTCAGCGTCTTCTCGAGTGTATGTTCTCTGGAAGACGTAACCAGGGCCCCAGATAGTAAAGGTAAGAGCAAAGAGAACAATAAGAGCAATCCTGGCTCTTATTGAGCGGCGGATGTGTTCCATATCCAATAAATAACCCCATATAGCAGCAGCAGCAATCTGCGCAAGCCAGTACACGAGGCTGTTCAAAGCCTTGGTCCTCGTTGAGAAAAAAGCACCATTGATGACATTGAATTGATAGACATAAAACCAGTTGGAAGCAAAGAACATGGGAAACAGAGCAAGTACAAAGGGCTCGAATTTGCTGGTTTCATAAAAACCCCAGAGCTCACTTTGCCACGTTAGGTTCTTCATCAAAATAACATAGGTTCCATCCTTTCGGATAACATCATTCGCTTTGCACAGGAAGAGGGCAAGGGCAGCTCCGAAGAACATCAATACGCTGAAGCCGATATGAATACCAGTACTGACATTTAAATTGGCATTGGTGTCGATGTTTTCGCCGAGAGGAATCTGGATGCCCGTCAGTATTGCGTTACCTACAATCGTGACCTATGCAGAAGGGTAGTCAATAGGGATATATTAAAAGAAAGACTCACTAAGCTTCCAATAACAGCTCCCATGTTAAAGATGCCCCAGAATCAGGCGAAATATCTGCCCTTTTGAGCCTCGTTTGGGTACGAGATCATGATCGTTCCTTGTGCTGTCCATAACATGGCCGCGCAGAGACCAAGAAGCGTGCCGGCGAAGAGATTGAAGGGTCTTGCGTTGTTGCTACGGTCTGCCAGAAGAAGACTAATAGCATAGATGCCATAGCCAAGTCCTCCCAATGACAAGGTCAATTTGACACCAAGCCTGTTGACGATTGTGCCGCCGAAGAAGCCAAAGACGGCAAAGGTACCATATAAGGCTGTATTCTGCAGCTTTTAGCAGAGACACTCAAAGGATACTATGGCCGCACTCACCATGTCATTGGTCAAGGTAGGATCTACCCTGCCACCGCCGCCCATGCCGGTGAGGGCATTGAACATACCAGGACACATGAAGCACACAAATGCCACCATACCCAGCTGCACCTTTGGCGACGCATACCAGGGTAGAACATGTTCGATAATGCTGTACTGGCGATATTTATATTCTCGAGGTACATCGATAACACCAGTTGAGTAGTTGTAAAGTGGATCGCGATCCCAATACGCGACGGCCTCTGGGTTGAGAACCAGAGCGGACTGGCCTGCGGCGGGCGTGTTGAGAGACATGGTGAGCGAGCACTGAACGGTTTACATACTCAAAGAGGGGGCACGGGAAGGAGATTTTGGGTCTTATCCAAGGAAAATCTTCTGTAAGAATGACCGTCAAGAGGTACAGCAGGTGGCTGAGTGCACAAGCCGTTCAGCCCGAGATAAATGTATGTCCGCTACCACTCGGAAAAGAGAATTGCCAGCAAGTCCGGGATGGGTACCACGGCTGACACGCAGCCTTCGTGCTACCGTACATCTTCATGGCACCAGACGAGACTCAAGATATATACAAGTTAAAGCGAAGACCGTGGCAGTCTGTGGGGGCTGTGATAACAGAACCTTGCACTGGTATTGGGGGGCCTGGTAGCCGTATCTTATTTATAGTAATAAGGCTGAAGTGAATAATCTTGACTACCATCTACTTTCTGGTACCAGCCGATATGCCAACTTGCAATTGTTGATGGAGGGTTTGTGCGTCTGGACTTTTGGGCTCCGAATCAAAAGAGAGATTCATATGTGACAATTGTAGATGGATAGGCTTTTTGCAGCGAATTAAATGCCCTGATATTGTTTCACAGCCATGGTTCACGATATCATGGCTCGGAAGTCGCATTAATAATCTGACTGGGATACCAGGCGAAGCCACCACGTATTGAGTGAAATTGCCCTCACTAATTGTGTTTGCTATGTATCAATGCATATTGTTTCCAGATTACGTCATCAGTAGATATTTGGTACTGAAATTGACGCTCTCTAAAGTACCTACCAACAACAGCTTATTTCATTCCATCCACCTTGGAAGCTCTTTGAAGCCCACTCTGACATGTCAACCCGAACAAAATGGATTATGAACCAGGTCGCTCCAACTATCCACGAGTTAAGAGACGGCGACGGGTGTCATCTCGATGAAGCTATCAGCTTAATTAACTACCTCGACCAGAATCTAGACCTCGAGACAGCTGCGGAAGAAATCACCGCCGCAGTACTTCAAGAGGATGCCCCACGAGAAGAGATTTACCGCTTGTGGGCATTGCTCGCAGAGGCTCTGGTTCATCTAGAAGAAGACCGGGAGAGGTTACTGGCGCTACTCGCTGAAATTCAAAAGCTACCAACCTCGAATGGATTACGCTGGTATCAGCTCCCAGGATTTGGGAACATGTGGAGTGACCTATTCACGAGACCGCCTACCGCTTCCACTACCTTGGAACCAATAACGCTACTTCGTCAACGGCGGAAAGCCATCGCAACTGCAGAAGCTGAGATGTACGTCCAAGATATCGGAGGAATGTCTGACTTATGGGGGTACGAGACTTTGAACCTGGTTTGCTCAGCGGGTCATGACCTCGAGTTTCTCATCTTCGAGATTTACCCCTGGCTAGAGATCGCGGGATCGAAGCTGGCCAAGACCTTGCAACCAGATCAAGTGAAGAGCTTTACTAGGACGGTCAAAGGCAGACCCCATAAAGGATACTGTATCGAGGCCACATTGGTTGAGCACTGGGAGCACTGGAAGAAGAATTTCCTTCACCTCAGTCAGGACGAAGGCTCCCTCTCGGTCGAAGCTAAGGAGTTAGCGACACAATGTTATGGCATAATGAAGGGGCTAGCTGTAAAGATGCCTTGGTCAAAATGATTTATTCAAAGCTCCGCAGATAGCTTCGATGCCCCAGCTCTATCATGACCAAATGCTAATTTACCTCTTCTGCCTAAAAAGTATATTTTTCCAAGAACGGTATAAAGCCCCTTTTTCCTGTAGAAACTCACTATCATGTAATTAATCCCATATCATCCACGGTTTATACTATGTGCTGCGTATGCCCGACATGTCTTTTCCATATCGGAAAACAACAGTTTATTTTCTAGCATTTCTACTTAAATGGTTACCACATTTTATACAACCACTGGCTTGGCCTTTCCTCTCTCTTCCCCAAGTCAAAACTCGAATAATCACGTCCCATCACGTAACGCTCCATCGCAAACTCGTTGTGAAAAAACCACCTATTATCCTCCATTCTGCAGTACCACTTGTAAGTCATGATTTGCCTTGTTCCCTCATAATGATAATCTTGGCGAGTGGACCAATGATATGATTTGTGCCGCAGGAAGACAAAGCAGCGTCCCAGGCCTTCTAACTCTCGTAGCGGGCTCAGAAGGAAAAGCTGAGCTTCTTGGTACTTTGCTCTATATGCAGCATCGCTATTGAATCTTGCTGTTCCCGGATACGGATGAAAATGATTCCTTGTTAGAGATGGAAATAAAACCAGTGTTAGGCTAGGCAAGTTGGCATATTCTTTGAATTGTTGTACCGCCTTTTCCCAGTCAGACTTGGTCTTTTGGCAGCAACATAGGATATCGTGATGGGGCAGTTCATCAAGGACAATCTCCAGTGAGCGTATATGCCATAAAGCCTCTGGAAATATATGTCTAGTAATGAATATTGATATGTCAAGTCTAGGACGGGGAGCCATTGTTTCCGGCAACAGAACCGTTTCTCTGACGATGACTCGGTTGCACGAGTAGAGTACAGCAATAGCCATGTCATACATGGCCCGATTGACCAGCATCAAAGAGCGTGGAGGCTCCCAGCAATGGGGATGTTTTTTATATGTATTCTTGCTCCGTCTGAAAAAAGCTAAAAAGGTAGTTGTGTGAGTATTTCATATTTCTTCGGGCATTGAAAAGAAGTCTGTTTCTTTTGCTCTTGTATACATACATCGGTTTGCTTGCCGCATCAAGTGCACGCGGAAAGGGTTCCTGGGAAGACGGTCTCTGACGGCAGAGAAGAAAAACCGCCATGGGTCAATTTCGCTTTCCCATGAGTAGGCAGGTTGAATTTCGACATGAAAACCGCGATCTGAGGTCCAGTAGATTTCCCTCAGAGGTGTCACTAGGTCGGTGTATTCTAGAATACTCCTTCGCAGTTCTGGTGGTAGATCAAAGAAGCGGAAAGGACTTTGTGGTTGAGTGGGAGGGATCTGTGTGGAATGTAGTATAGTAGTAAGAATGGGAAACCGTTTGGATCCTGAATTTAGCTTCCCATTCTTAGTGATCTTAGAGTCTCTCATGACGGGCTCGAGCACGGAGCAGGTGCCGTCGCTCTCACGTATATCGTATGTGGGCTGGAAGCTGATCTTTCCCGGCTGTGCATGGAAGAAGGCATTTATAATGGTCTCTTGCAAAGTCAGAGACAAAACATTTCATGGGCAAAACAACAGGTGGTCTTCCTCAAATCTTGAGCTAAAGTTGATGACGACCGAGGTATAGTGGACGTGGAGATTGGTCAACACCAAACATACTTTCGGCGGAATCTGAGGTCTACTGAAACTTGGTTCGAAGGATAAGAACCGAAGAACCGGCACGGACTAACACGATGGCCTATCGTAGATTCTTTTGTAACTATAAAGAAGACGATACGTACCCAGACTCCTTCAGTTCGGCCTTTTGGTTTCCAACCACGTTGTGCAACTTATCTAACGTTAGATGGCAATATGCTGTTGTCTAGTGATGATAGCCGGCTTGAAAGAGGCTTTTTTCCTTCGCTGTGAGAGGTAATTGGAGACATACCTGTCTTGGTAGCATAGTTGTCCAGAACCGTATGGGTCTGTCCCTAAATTGTGTTGGCTTTCCTAAAGAAAGCTGGTGGTAACGCCGGTCTAAATACTTGTTTATCACCACACTAAACAAGCTGATTGAAGTGTAAACTCAAGTTCAGAAATATATAATTTGCTTCATATTTAGGGTTAAGTCGACACCTCAATTTTATCTATGTTTATAGGCTACTAGACAGCCGTGGGCTGGCAGCTGGAAGTTACCAACTCTGCAATACAAAACGATTTGGCCAAATCTGGATGTGGGAGACCTATTATCAGTTCAAAATTAAGAAAACACAGAATGTCAATTGTTACAATTTAGTTAATTAAACTTGCTACATCCTCAACCTGGTATTAATTTCTTTCCGCCCTGTTCCCTCTCTTAGCTCCTATATTTCATTCCGCTCCTTGTTGTGTAGCGATGGTGGAGAGTAGTCCAGAAATCGGCATCGACACCACCTCTAGAATTAGATAAGCCTAGAGATAATTAGTTGACATTCTGCTTTCACACGAATAGTAAAGCAATGGCAAGCTTATAAAGACGAGTGATCCGTAATCCGGTTTAGCTGGTTCGTCTTGTCTTACGCCCTTGCGCCTTGTTGTCGACAATAGTGGAGGCTTACTCGAGAGTACATGATACAAATTACAGTTATGTCTTACTATCTATCTCAAAGTTTCAAACTACACCTACTCTCTCTATCTCTCTCTCTCTCTCTCTCTCAAAAAGACACACACACGTCTATCTATTTCCTTAAACTACCCAACATGCCACAAACAACTTCGATCCCAGAAGTCCTCTCTTCCTTCACGGAGAAATGGTCCCCTCGTCTCGTCGCCGCTATCAACGACCACCACGTCAAAGTCGCCAAGATCGACGGCGCATTCATCCGGCACGCACATCCTGACTCGGAAGAACTCTTCTATCTACTCTCCGGAAAGTTGACGATGGAAATCCAAGACCAAGAGCCAGTGATCATGAAAGAAGGCGACATGTACGTGGTGCCAAAGGGCGTCACGCACAAGCCCGTGGCAGAAAACGCAGTCATTATGATGGTTGAGCATGAGGGAACTGTGAACACGGGGGATCAGCAGAGTTCTGAAAGAACGAAACAAGTTCAGGATGTGAGGGCTGAGAGTTGATGCTGTTCACGTTCTGCAAGAAACCAAACAGGTTTCATTATGTGTTTTAGATGGCTTTAGAAATGGCCAAGTAATGCTATCAGGCATAATCAGTTGAAAGAAAGAAACGCATCAAGGAGCTTGTTGATCAGTGTCAAGCTCATCCTCCAGCCTAGGCAGTGACAGTGAAGGATGTCCCGAACAGAATAACGTCCCAGTTCGTACGTAGAAGACAGTGCTATCAAGTAGTTTCTTCGCTATCCTCCGATGCATCGAACACAATTTATAGTTTTCGGGGCGGTATGTAGACCCATGGTCATTTACTCCAGCTTCCGATTGCCGTCGGCACCCTTCACATGACAGAATTGTTTTTATGAGGGCAAAACCTCCCCTTGCCTTGGAAGTATCAAGCCCCCTTGTTTGAGTGCCCAGCAGGGCCGCAGCAACATTCCAGTTGTTAGTCCAGACCGACTGCCGGAAAAGACTTTCGTGGGTATGCTCCAAGCCAGGCTTAACAGCCTCACCGAAAAAGAGCTTTACGATTCGCATAGCGGTTGTCAGTGGCCAGAAAGGCGGGATGATAAGATCGACAAATATCGCTTTAATAGTGTCGCTGTGTAGTAAAGCAAGTCCACCTGTATTGGCACAATCAGACAGGCATTCTTCGACTTCCAACAATCCCATGTCTGACCCCTTTTTGAATTGCTTCAGTAAGGCTATAATGTTGTCGTTTTGGTGTCGTAGAGCTGCGCTCTGGTCAGGCGAACTGAGATCATCAAAGAACCCAATCAATTCTTTGCTATGACCATTGGCCAATGAAGTTGATGAGCCCTTCAACAGGATATCAATTAGAGACTTGCCAGTACTTGTTACAGCGTTCATTAAAACATGAACATCCGCTTGGCAAAGCTGGCATAGTTGGCCTATGGTGATCAATGGGATATCATCTTCAAGGTGTATTGCTAGTAGAGCGAATGCTCGTAAATGCGGCTGCAACTCGGCCTGATAACCAGTCGAAAGTAACTTGCAAACCTCCTCTTGTAATTGGTAACGGGCGCCTTGTGCACAATCGCAAGGTGAATCTGCCTCTTGCATCTCTAATAAGGGAGGCCAGTATTTAATTCCGCCCGCAATCGCTACCATAACGTCTCGCACGAGGGTCTCGTGGTTCAACTCTTGTCTTACCAAAGGAAGGCATCGTTTGAGGCAGACCATGTAGTTGTTGTTCGCTGCAAGAAAATGAACAGCTAGACGAAGATCGTTCGAGCACTTGGAGTGTTCCATCAACAGCTTGAAAGTGCTATAAGCAAGCCCCCAATTGCGGTTCTTGTCGGCGTAAATGAAGGCAAAGAGAAGATTGACCGGGGTGGATTTCCCAGCGTCCAATGAGTGCCATTTCAGATATAATACAGGTGATCCATAAGTAGTTATGCCTTGTTCGGCTAGAGAAGAATCGTCTATAGTTTTTGATCTCCATGCCAGATCACACCAAGGTAGGGATATAGACTGGTGAGGAGCGTTGAGGATAAGTTGGCGAAGAAGGTTCCATGTACTCTCACTAGCCCCTTGCTCGAGCCACGTCGTATGCCTAAACCAATTATTTGATGCGTAGTCGAAAAAGGGGTACCCCAGAACCTCCTCACTTGTCTTAGAGATAGGACTTGGCTGGGTAAGCGGTAAGGACCCGTTCATTGAATCATTAGATGAACGGGATGATTTCACGACATGTCGTGCTAAGCGACCCATACGGGAGCCAATGCTTCCTTTGACTGCAGTTTGCATCGTTTGCTCAGCCATCCCTCCCATGCCATAGACCAGAGCAGGAGGAATCTTATCATCCTCCTGTGCCTGTTTCCTCTCTGTAAGGGCTGTTTGAAAATTGTTGAGGTTGACATAAGTGATACAGACCTCGCCAACAAGCAGGTCACATTTCTGCGTATCGATATGGAAAGTATGAAACTGTCCCGAATCTGGGGTCAATAAGAATTCTCGAATTGAATGGTGGCTGAAATGAACTGCATCGTTCGTTTCTTCCACGCAGATAAGATTCTCGCACCACGAAGTAAGCCGACCTATACCAATGATCAGGTCGTCTTGACGCAAAGTGGACTGTCCCACCTCGATTGAGAGAGCCTCTCGAAGTTGAGGCAGAGTTAAGGGGTGGCACACGGCTGCTGTCCATGTGAACGTCTTCTTGGCAATTTCTTGGTTGCGCTTTTGCATTATTCGGCCGAGTGCACGGTTGAACGTTGTGGGCAGATCGGCAGGGATCTCTTGAAGAGCCTGTCTAATCTCCTTGTCGGTTTTTCTAGAGCAAATGTCCTCAATAGTAAGAAATGCCCATAGGAACCTATGTTGTAAAGTTGTTATTCAACCGTCAAGACAATGGATTAGGAGGTAGTCATAACTTACATGCCCTGTTCCTTTGAAGTAATTGTGTCAAGAATCTCGTCAACCAAGTGCGTGTCACCCACCACTAACTCGTCCATGAACAGCTTCTCGTTGACAACGCCTCTTGCATATGCCGCAATGTCTGCACTTGTATGATGCAAACCAGCCATCAATCGATAGGCATCAGGAAAGGTACGATCGATGGCAGTTGAGCATGTTTCTCTTGATGAGAATAAAAGCCTCATCTTCCGGGAAGGTGGAAGACTTTCAAAGACTTTGGAAAAGAACTTTAATATGCTTGACTGTGCATCGACATCACACTCATCCAATCCGTCAAGAATGATTGACCAGCTCTCAACAAACAATGAGGCATCTGAATAAAGCTGAATTAGCGAGTCGGAGGAGAACATTTTTGTCTTGGTCCTTTCCAGGTGTTCAACAAGATTGGAAGCGGCCTTTGAATCTAACGAGTCTGCTGGAATGGCTGACAACAGCTGCTGAACACAAGATCGAATGATGGTTTCTGAGTGAAGACTTTCCGAGTCATCGAAGCGAATGAAGAAGAATGATGTGAACTCCTGAGGCGGTCTGGACTGAGAGAGCTTCTCGACAATAGAAGATCTGTATGCACAGCATAATTAGTGAACAAGGCAGCAGAAGCAACAGCTCGAAAACTCACGCTAGAACAGTTTTCCCAGATCCAACTGTGGCAGTGATTAGCTCGTGAAGAGAGTTTAATAAGGACGAGGTGTTGACCAACTTTTCCCAGTGACGTGAAGAACAGAGGACTGGTCGCTCCTCATCCACTTATGGAACTCTGGTGCTTCAAAAGCCCACTCGGCCGTATTAACATGTCGTTTATTACGTGTGTTGTTAAATGCAGAGGTGAAGTTGTATGATGAAAGTTCCCGTAAGAGGCGATGCCGTTGTTGTTCTATAAGGCTCGATTAGCTCCAATTGAATTATATCCTAACCACATACCAACTGTAGCTCTCTTTCTCTGAGCCTCAATAGCCTTTATCTCAGCGCCTGACTTTGATGCCCATGACAGAAGCTGTCTGCGGTGGCTAGAAGCTGCTTGTCGCTCTTTGGTTTGAAGACGTTGCTCCTCATGGTCTGAATGAGTCTTGGCGAGCTGGATTTCACCATGTACGTGTTCAGCCTTTGACCTGATATCCTCTACGTAGACTTTGAGCTCCGCTTGGAATGACTGTGTGATGGCCTTCCATACTTGAGTTTTCACTGGCAAAAGGAATCAGCATAACAGGAGATTGACTAGGAACAGAATTGCTCAATGTTTCACTTACTAGGACGGCGCATTGACAGAACAAGCTGCTTACAGCACAAAATGACTGCAGTATGGAATTTACAGACCGAGTTCCTGAGACGAAGAGAATCATTGAAAATGGCTTGATACTCAGCGAATCGCGAGCACAATGAACCAAAGCCATGCAGTAGTTCGACAAATGACTGGAAATAAGATGTAAAGTTGGCAAGAAACTGTAGAACTATGGGTTAACAGGATAATCTAGAGTACTATGTCGAATAGCGATATACCAAAAATGTCAACTTGATAGAGCCCCAGATTAGTGCAGCAATATCGGGGTTGGATTGGACATAGGTGTCGACGATGGGAGTGAACTGTTCGATCGTTTGAAGAAACGAAGCGAGTCTTGAAGCTACGCTTTTCCCCCTCCGGTTTGTGTCAAGTCTGTCCAATTCAGCGGTAAAAGTGATGATTGACTGGGCATCGTGAGAGGTCGATTTCAGTTGCTGCAACTGCTTGCGATCGTCATCAGTCAGGATGGCCTGGAACCCGGCGATGTTATTCTCCAGCTCCTTAGCAGCTTCGTTGTTGTTAGTTTGCCTATTTGGACGTGACAGGAAGACAGTTTGAGAGCTTGAGGGCCCTGGAGAACTCATGATTGCGCACCAGCCACAACCCGCAAGACTAAGAGACGATGATGGAGGAAGAAGGAACAAGAGATTGTCGTCTCACAGCCTGTTTTTGATGTTTCACTAGCACGTGCAGCGGTCAGCAGCTCACTTGATTGGGCGTTATCTCAACGAGAAGGCAGATTCGGAGACTCAACTCAGCCTATTTTCTTACCTGAGGCGCAGCAATAAACATATTGATTCTATTCAGGCTTGGTGATACAATTTTTATTTTCCGTTTCTTATGCTCATTCCAGCCCTTTCTTTTTAAATCGACTTTTTCATTTCAGTGTATATATCTCAATCCCAATTTTGATGAAATTTACAATTGAATTTGTGGATACACGTCGTATTTATTGATTGATTCTATCTAATTGAACAACCGCGAACTTCAGAAATTCAATAAGACAAAACTCTATCTACAACATCCTGCCATCCTTGACTCTCTCTCTCTCTCTCATTCTATATATATGTGCTCCAAGCAGCAATGCCATACATATCTCAGTCCAAGTATGCTTACTTGGGAAGGTTGGCAGGGCTGTAAGACTGGTCAGGCTTGACAGCCTTGCCACTAGCGACCTGCTTGTCGGTATAAGCAGGCCAGACAATCTGACGCTTCGAGTTGGAAACAACCGAGAAAGTGGTGAATCCATTGCCGGGGCCAAACTGGCCGCTCCAGCCCGAGGTGATAGTGTAGTCGCCGCACTTGACAGGACCGCCGTTGGCCTGAGATGCCTTGCTACCCTTGACGACGTAGTTGCAAGAGGTGGCAGCGCCCTGGCGAGTGTTGACCTTGAAGGTCCAGGTACAGGCGGTGTTGGCCTTGTTGCAGTTGCGGGTCATGTTCTGGATAGTCCACTGGGGGGCGGCAGCCATCATGTTGACGGTGGAAGGGGGAGCAGCAGAGACGCTGGTAGCCGAGAGGACGGCGGCGAGGAAGGCAAGAGAGAACTGCATTTTGAAGGTTGAGGTGGTGATTTTTGTTGGAGTTGTTGGAGGTTGGTAAGTGGTAGAGTAGAAAGAAGTTGAGACTTGTTGTACGAATTGGGTAGTGAGTTGTATGTGAAAGCTGAGTTGTAGCTGATGATGAAGCAGAACCTGAAGGCGTCTTGCAGCAGCCTTATATAGATATTTCTATATGGAATGTTCACCTCGAGTCTGAAGTGACGCCACATCGTCAGCCATAGTATACGAGGTTGAGGCTCTTCAGCTCGAAGCTACAGCCGAAACACAAGTCAACTGGAATCTCGAAAGGTCCATTCCAGCCATAGTTCCACTTTCGACGAACCGCTTTGCCCGGGCTGTTGCGCTAGCCCTTCGCTCGAGCCTAGATATCGCTTAGGTGGGCTTACAATAGAGTTCAGCGAGATGGAATTGGCTTGATTTGACCTTATCCAGTTAGCCATCACTCGTATTCCCGTAGGATAGGCAGGATATTTATAGAAATTTCCCTAGTCCCATCGAAGAAGACACTATGCAGGGTGTAACCTAACTCAAAAGGACAAGTTCGACTTGACAGTTTGGTCACCGTGCTTTTGCCATCGTATTCTTGAGCATCGGCTCAACTATCATTCCATAGTGAGTAGATCATTGAATGTTAGTCCAAATGCGTCAATCCTAAGAATTCTATAGCTATTTTAGGTGAGTACACCGATCGTATTCTACTCAATAGCGCCACGCCTGTCATTCACGTCGTATGCACGGAACATCCGCTCCCTCTCTGCATTCTCGGCTTTACCCGTACCACAGATTTAGTCTCCATCGACGAAATCACACTGGCCGAGGTTGTGACGTTACATAAATTAGTAGGAACTTATGTCAAATTTAGCTGAAGATCAGTTTAGCGGTCAGATCTGATTATAGCATCATGACCTTCGTAGGCCTTTCGACACAGCGCCGTCAACAATCACTGTGTAATTTTTCAGGTAAAGTACATCGCAGCTTGCTACAAAGGAGACCATATGCCACTCCCACGCTTATCATATAGTAAAATTATCGGAAGAATTCTATTAACCCTCAAGAACATATCATTCCATTATAAACCTTCCTCAGATTCATCATGTTGTCTAATTAAATCCGACCTTAATTCCCTGTATCCGTGTAGATCAGTTTAAGTAAATTAAAGGGCCTATCGGTTGGCCCCATCAAAGCCCTTCTGCCAATCCTTGCAGTATGTCGCCATGTTCTTGCGTGTAGTTGGAATGCCTAGTGGAACCTTTTCAAAGTTCTGTTCCCGTTGAAGATAATTGTGCATATTCGACATTGCTGGTAGTTGCTTTAGATTCTCAGTCGCCAAAGGGGTTTTCGATGAAGGTTGGGTTTGGTTCGGACTTCAAGAGTGTTATTATACATAATCAGTATAATGGGTCCATAGTATCGTGTCTTACGAGATTGGATTCATGTTGACGTGGGGTATCAAGTTGTAATAGTTATTGATTGGAAAGTAGTTGATTGTCTGTGGTTCTACCAAGATAACCGTCCCCTTTTTATACATTTCGCATTTAAACCCTTTGTCTTTTCCTCAACATACTGTAGATGTTCACTTGAGAATGACCTCAGAAACTCTAAAGGCTTGATCTTTCAGGGTATTGTTTTCACCCTGGATACCCTCATGTAGGAAAGTTGATACCAACTTACCAACTAATAGGGGCAGGGAAGCAATTCAGACCATGTCAATACCCTAGTAAAGGGTACTCTCCTCGAGTCTCTGTTTAGTACCTAATTCAGGCCCAGTAGCTCACGTTACACGAAGTACCAATGGCAGCAGATGCGCCGAAGGGGGCTGAATATGCATAATGTTGGCAGCTCTTGGTTTGCCTTACACCCCTCCTCCACCTTTTCCTCACTGCTTTGGTTTGTCTGACAGAAGCCCAGATAGTCTTGGTAATCAGATCCCCCCGGCCATACCTGGGGTTACAGACCAAGCAGGCCAGCCCGATGAGCCGCATTGCACAGGATTTTCTGCGTCCCCGCATCTCTGGCCAACAGCACAAGCTGGTTATTGTCTGTTCTAAATCATTGCATGTGAAACATCATAATTAAATTTTGAGGTACTATGTCGCGTTTAGGAATTAGAAAATAAAAGATAACAATTTCGATTAACGTGATAAATAAATTAATAAATTATTTCGAGTAGCCTAATTCTGCACTTCCTGATTACTTCATCCACCATAAATCCACTCATCAGTGACCAGCCAGTGGTCAGGTTACCAACCTCTAGAACCTCTTCGCCGCCTCTTGGGCGCACGGCAATAATCCTGATCTGCAGAATTGCGGCCCATTGCCTGTTCAACAGGCCATGTCATCGAATGTAGGATGCCCCTCAAAAGAGGTATCTTTTTACAGGAGTTCCTCTGATGTGTTTTGAGATTATCTGGCCGACTAAATTTCTTCCCACAATCTGGACATGGAACGGGCTCGGCTTCATGCATGTTGAAAATGTGCTTTTTGAGATAATCCTTACGATGAGTGACATCGCCTCCAGGCCGGTAAGAGCAATACGGACAGTGGTAGTCTTCCATCTCGACTGGTGGGGACTCAAATGGTGATGCTGCATGACTTTGTTGGAGCTCAGAAATAGCACAGTTCATTCGGTTCAAGCCTGGCGGCTGTACAGCTTGTGGTAGTCTTGCTGCTTGAAATGGCTGAGACATTTGCGAAAGATAAGAGTCTCCGGATCCGTGCCGCGATTGACTGGAAATAGATGGCTGGTTTGAAGAACGAGCTAGGTGCTGGAAAAAAGGCTCTGTAAAAATGTTTGTAACTCCAGTCTGGCTGTCTATTGACGTGTCTCCGGCGGATGATACCACGTCTTTCGCAATATCTTGGGGCTGTTGGGAACCAAACGGGAACGAGAAATCCGAGTCTGTGGAATTATTCCAACACGAAACAAGTTCATGATCTCTGATGGGCCGTGTAGAACTCTGGGGGTTGCTAGGTGCAGAGTACTGCACGTGGCTATGCTCATGGAAGAAGGTCGAGTTATCCTGCGGGTAGAATGCTGAGCTCGGAATTTTGGAATCTTGTGGGATATCTTCTTCAGGGGACTCGGTAAATTCCACGGCTCCAGTAAATACTGGACACAGAGTGTCAATCGTCAAGGATGGAGCAGTGTTTGATGAAGAGGCGTAGCTGACGGGCTCCTCTACGTTCATTTGGGAACAGGGAAGCTCTGCCACCATACTTGTGTCCAAGAGCTCATGAGGTGCCGAAGGATGGACGAATTTCTCTTGCTGAGGAATTATGGGCGGAGTGGAAACAACCTCATCATTGGGCAATTCAGGGAGATAGATACCAGTCTGTCTGCGAGTTGTCTTGGGGGGGGCCGGTGCTGTATTCGCAACTGACCGAGGTCTGTGATCAAGCGTTGAAACTGGGCTTGGTATTGGACTGATGGTGTAGCATGCTCCTCTTAATGACGAGCGCGATGTAGAGCGGCTCCGAGTAAAGAAATTCGAGAGCCTGCGCATGGCCTTGCTCGTTGTCGAGTTGCCAGTATCTTTGTCGCTTGTTGAAGCACCAACACCATAACTAAAGTGCCGGCCTGGGTCATGGTCGGAAAGGTCGTAGTAACTACAGCAGCAGTTGCAATAGAAAGCTTCACTCGAAAAGTGATGGCAGATTGGAACGTGACGCATCAGAGCTTTTTTGTCAAGGAAGCTCTCTTTGCATGTAGTAAAAGGGCAGGCCCAGCGATCACGTCCAGTGTCGAGCTGGGCATCATAGACGAAAAGGTGCATGGCCATGATAGCCACTACTTTCGCCTTTGAATGACTGTCAATTGACGATGAAATGTCGCGGATGCTATGATGGTCAGTCATCAATCTTTACCACTAACATCGGGTCCGGACGTACCAGCAATTCTCCTGAATTGACTGCTCGGAGACTGATTGCGGCGTGCGCTCTCGGGAGGCTACAGAGTAGGGGCTGACCTCCTCCTGCGAAGGCCACTGCTCCTGTGGGAACTCGGTTCTGTAGAAGGGGATAGGCGAAACACCCATTTTGCTTGCAGTCGTTTGATCGGGATAGTAATAGATGGAGGAAACGACGAGAAGAATCCGCAAAGGCGTGCCTGCGCGAGACTGACTACAAGCAGTATGCGGGGGGTCTCCTTTTCAGAGATTGAATCCCATCGAGGGAACTCTCATGTCGATAATCAAGCTTGTACGAGGGACACGCGTCTGATCCGCTCAAAACCATCTCGGCCGTCCCTTAAGTGCTGCATATGCAGGACTTTGGCCGAGGAGGGCGCGCAGACAAACCTCAAGGTCGCCGGTCCGCCCTCGGGCTCGAATGAATGGGCTCGGCTTGTCTCGACAAAGGGAAAGCATCCTGCCGATATGCAGGAAATAGGACTCGCTCAGGGTTCGGTAGGTAGAAAGAAGGGCGTCTGCAACACAATGTTTAGCCGGGGCTTCAGCAGGATCCCGATATCACAGGACAGCACACCCATTGTCGTGGAAAGGCGATCCAGACGCGGTCGCCTTACACGCCTTTTTGGCGTCCTAGGTATCCGATTGGCGATGAAAACATCGCAAGGCAACCTAGACTCTTATATTGAAACAGGAGGTGTCCGCGTGAGCTCGTGTTAAGCAGGTAGAAGTGAATTGAAGTCGCCACCCTGTTTGTCAGGCAGGCAGAAGGGAAGGGTATGAGGCATCGTGTTGCGTAAAGGGCAAGCTCATTCCGTCATTGAGAGCGGAGGTTTGTTGAGCCGACAAAGCAGTCCATCCTGTATTGAGGAGTTCCTAGGTAGGAAGACAGACTTACGTCATCAATTGACCGAGCCAATTGACATGGCGATCGACAATGACAGAATGAATAGTCGGGGGTTCTGGTCTTCAAGCAACAGTGCTATCAAAGGTCCCTCCCTTCCTTGAAAACCTGAGCACAATGGGCTCCATGCTGTATTTATATAGATACCTAGAACTACAAAGACAATACAAGATAAAAATAGATTGGCAAGGGGCACAATGCTAGCTTCTGTGCAGCAATCGATCCGCTATAAAACCAGGCTCCCTGGGGCTGAGTCCCAACACAGCCCTCTATAATGCGGTGAAGCTTGGATTATGCATCCTGAAAGCCAATCATCATCGCATGCAACTTTGATTGTGACACTTGAAATCGCCTAATTGGGTAAAGATGGATTCCGAGGCCACGAGACGGCCATACAAGGAGTGCTGTGTCTGCTGAAATGCCCAAATTACAAACATATAAGGTCGGAACTTGAAATGATGGACACCGCGATATCTTGATTTAACAGCTAACTTGATGATTTTCATGTAGGACTATGGGTAAGCATTTCAGTGGAGAAGAAGTAATGCTGGAAAGTGAATATGGCAATCTGACGCTAGGGGCAGTTTACCATTGGTTTTAAATCACGTTGTCATAAAAAGTCATAGTCGTCGTTTCAAGGCTAGCTGATCAACCTGTAAAACTATTCTCTTTCAATAGAGCTTGTATATGCTGTGGCGATGGCTCAAGTTGGGGCACGTCGATACTCCATTCCCAAAGTTTGAGAGCGGAATGATAGATAAAGGCAGACTTCTCAGTGTAGGACAAAGACCAAAGCTAGGAAGTTGACTGGATCAAACGTCCAATGTTTGGGCTACGCTAATTTCTTGACATGTCCCAGCCATCTATCTACCTCATCTAGATTACACACGCAGCCACGTTCTTTAAGAATTAATTTTCCCCTTGCGCTATTTGTTGAATTAGTGCTCTGATACTTACTCGGCCAGTTGAGATACTCCATTGTATTTTGCCATTTGCTTGGCATTCATTTCACTATGTACTATCGTGTTCTTATTCTCTCAAAGAGTCGAACTAAACCTCCTGGTCCGGGTTCGAGATTATCATGCTAATTAATACACTTAATTAAGTAAACCAAGCTATTATTAATAATATAAAGGATAGAGATATAAGTAGCCTCACTATAATGAATCTTGAATTTAAACTTTAGTCTTATATAATAGATCTGTAAGCATGAAACCTCAAAAGCATAGCCCATCTTTCTTAGGCCAAGCTGCTCACATAGTTTAATAACATGAATCAAGTGGTCGGGGTTGCCTTTGAGCTTTGTCCCTTGTTGCATTGCAGATAAGCCCCTATGACCAAGGTCCCTTGTGTAGGGACCTTACACTTTTGGTTGTGTGGTCTAGTGGTTTTCTGTTCAACATCTCTTGAAAGCACGTCTAGATCACACATTACGGAATACAGACCGGCTATTGGCTAGCCTCAAGATACACCACTTGTTGCCCTAGAAAGTAGCTTCTATGACACCATTGATTAGAAATAGCGCCAAATTGCATAGACAAGGGAGCTAACGTCAGTATTCACGTGCTACCCAAGTTTCAATCTGCAGCTTCTGGAGCTAGTTTTATCAACTATAGCCAACGCTAATATATCTATATTACTTACTAGTTTTTCAGGAAAGCAACTGCTGATATGCATATAAAAATCTGTCGGAGGACGGCTTCGTGAGAGCATTAATTTCTCGATCGCCCAGTCAGTCGAGGTATGACAGAATAAGGCAGGGAACATGGTAAATGTATCCGTTAACCGCATTAACGATAAGAACGCCGATAATTAGACTATTAGGAACTATTACAGGGAAAGGTGATTAGCTGATTTAATTCAGACCATGGTTTCAAGTCAGGTTAACTCCAACCAGAGGTTCCTCGTATTGACGCTGGAGGGGCTTTCTCTATATAAATAAAAGTTAAATTAGAAGTATAGTAGTAGAGCCACTGGACAGTTGGTGGAATCCTGCCGATACTTACTCGAACTTTACAAATAAGGCGTTTAAGAGTAAGGGAGTAAGGTAGCCAGCAACAGGCATCCAGGAAATAAACAACAAGTGCTGATACAACGAAAGCTTTATTATAGTTATGAAGCTTATTGGCAAATATTGTGCAATTTAGTGCTTGAATTGTGGAGGAATAAAACAGAGTTTTTTTTTTTTAGTTTTTTTTTCATTATTGCTAAAAACTTACTTCTCAGGCAAAAAGAAGTTAAACTTAAGAGTCGGTCAATCGGTTAGCCAGTGCCGATACAACATTACTGAGCATACTAAACTGATAGGGGACTAGTACTACCATGATAGTAGAAGTTTGAGCGTCATTTATGCAAAATAAATCCTGAAACAAGATGATACACTTGTAGATCGCGGGACTAAACAAGTCCGAGCCCCGACAAAGAGCGAACGCGCGAGCTCGCAGGGTTACATACAGTCATCCACTTCCCGGCCTACCAGCACTTGGATATTATAAATACCAACTCATATATTTTCTTATTTCTCTTTTGCTTTCATACTCGATCAATTCAACATGGCGCTTTCTATTGGTGTCATTGCAATTCTGGCCGTGGCCGGCATCTTGCTGCTACGTTATGTCGCTCAACTCATTAGCTCTCCCCTGCGAACTGTGCCGGGACCTTTTCTGGTGAGGTTCACAGATCTATGGTACTTGTGGAAAGTCTCCAAGGGAGATTTCGATGTTCTGAACCGGAATTTACACAAGAAACATGGTATGATGGTCCTCAACAGCAACTACCTTACCAGAGTCTGACCCATCTTTTGTGCCCCAGGAAAACTTGTTCGATATGGTCCAAATCGCTACAGCATTGATGACCCTGAGGCTGTCAAGGTCGTCTATGGCCTTGGCACTCATTACCCCAAATCACCATGGTATTCAGCCTGGACCACCCCAGGACAATGGTCCCTCTTCGGCGACCAGTCAGTCGCCCGCTCTGCGCAGAACCGAAAGCTGTATCAAGCAACCTACTCCATGTCATCCCTCATCCACTATGAACCATTTGTTGACGAATGCTCCGATCTATTTACACAGCGCCTCGATGAAATGTCATCATCCAGCTTGCCTGTTGATATGAGACATTGGTTTCAGTGCTATGCATTTGATGTTATTGGCCTTATTACATACGCAAAGCGACTCGGCTTTTTGGATCACGGACAAGATGTCGGAGGCGTGATTACTGCCCTCGAGAACCATTTGGGCTATGCCACCATGGCTGGCATTTTCCCCAAGTTGCACCCATATCTATTTAGCATCAAGAATTATCTGGCTGGTGCCAAGGGCGCCGGAAGAGCCTACGTCCTCAAATTCACCATGGATCGAATCCGGGAGGTACAGACCAGTCCAAAGCCTGTCGAAACCGATGAGAGTTCTGTGTCGATGGAGGACTTCCTTACCAAATTCATGGCAAAACATACCACTTCGCCGAGCACATTCACTACCTACCACATCCTTGCCGGCTGCAGTGCCAACATGATTGCAGGATCCGACACTACAGCTATTAGTCTCTCAGCAATCCTTTACTATCTCTTGAAAAATCCGTGGTGTTTGGATAAGTTGCGGCACGAAATCAATGACCTGACAGCGCGAGGCGAGTTGTCTAAGTCACCCACGTTTGGAGAGAGCCAGCAGATGCCATATCTACAGGCTGTGATTAAAGAGGCCCTGCGATTGCATCCTGCTACTGGCCTACCGTTAGAACGAGTGGTTCCTGAAGGTGGAGCAACGATATGCGGGAAGTTCTTCCCTGAAGGGGTGAGTAAGACTGATATGAGTACTCCATACTATGTCATGGAAACTAACAGTTCGCGAATGATATAGACAATAGTCGGCATCAACAGCTGGGTAGCACACCGCAACCCTCAAGTCTTTGGGGATGATGCCGACGCCTTCAACCCCGACAGATGGCTTGTAGAGGATAAGGACAGGATATCCGCGATGAACCGCTATTGGATGCCGGTAAGGTTCCTCTCGATATAACCGTATTGTGACGGCTGTGCTGACAGGAATCAATAGTTTGGCCTAGGCTCGAGAACATGCATCGGTCGTCATGTTTCCATGCTTGAAATTTCCAAACTTATTCCCCGCATTGTTCGCGACTATGACTTTAGTCTCGATGCAACTTTGGAAGGCAAGGAATGGAAGACAAACGATTACTTCTTTGTGAAGCCCCTGGATTTCAAAGTTCACATCGCGCCACGTCAACCACAAAAGGTCGAGCTCTAAGATGAAATTTTATCGACTACATGCTTGTCTAAAACATCCATTTTACTGATCCAAGTGGCTGAAGAGTCTGAATGGTGCAGACAGGACGAAAGATAAAACATCACTCGTGGTGATGGAGTTTAATAATCTCGAGCAAGAATCTTGAGCCAGACACTATAATTTTTAATCTCCTACGGTTCCAGCTACCTGAGCAATAATTGAAATGTCAAGACTCAAGACTATGCTGATGCTGCCAACGTTGCGGATTCTAACCTGTCATTGACGATGAAAGAAGCAACATCAAGGTGTCAACCTTGTACAATTTGACTCAGGCGGTACTGCCAGATTTTACCAAAATTACAGACAAGCCATATAGCTCTTTACTCAATCATCTATATATGCAAATAAAAACAAAAAGTATTCAAATGTCTCGCTCCCACATCTATCGACACAACGCTTCCATCTTCGCTACTACACCATCAATAAGTAGCTCATACAGGATTGATTCTAATGGCAACAGCGATACCGGGAGAATTCCTTTCATTATCAAACTTGGTTGCAATCAACACACATATATCGCCAAGGCTTGGTTCAAATTAGGTATATGTATATGTAGACTTTTTGTTGTAAATATCGATGCCCATCCAGCAATCCAACACGGAAATACTCGTAAGTTAACTCCATTCGTGAACCAATAGTCCGAGTTCTCTGATCGATAAAGATGGCTGAGTTTGACCTTTTGACGACGGACGAAGAAGTAATCGCAGACCATAATTCCAAGAAGAGGAGCCAGGAAAACCGAGAAAGAACTGACCACATTAATAAAGGCGGTAGCTCGGTTAATGAGTTGCCAAGGCGAAGAATGACACAATGAACCAAGAAACGACAATGATGGCCATGGCTTGGCCTACAGAGAGACCTTGCGTCAAGAATGTGTTTGGTGTCTGCCAGGTCGCTATATTAAGGGCTCCACTTGACGTGAGCACCTTTGTCAGTATATTCCATGTCTGTTAAGGTAGGGACATTTAAATACAGAGACTGGGCACCAAAGAAGTTGAATCATCCCCATGTTCGTCTAGAGGGTGGGAGGGGGACCAAGTCGCGATTGCACCATGCTGTAGTTTCCTCTTGACGAGGCTCGTCGGCTTTGAGAATGATCTTTTCATTGATTCTTTGTAAAACTTTGGTTGCCATTGTGATTTTTGTGATGGATAATGGCTGGCAGTTGCTACTATGTGCGGCTTCTACCAGAAAAGTATGTTACATAAGGAAATAATAAATGCCTATTATATTCCATGTGGCCAAAGGCCAAGCAGTGCGTTATCTCTTGCTGTTGTCTTGGGGCGATCCTCACTGGGTGCAAGGCAGAATCCCATATCTCTCTATGCTAATTCGAGTAGTATCAGGCTTCAGATTATGGTTAATGATAACCGTACTCCGCAAGCAAACATGCACCCCAAACCTGACCTATGTAACGGTAAACCACATCCTTTCAGGTTCGTGTGACCCAAATTGTCAATCCCTCCAGGTTTATCGTTGTTTATCAAACTTAGACCAAGTAATGATAGGAGATCTGTCACTTCTTCATATTCGTTATCTTTCAACCAGGGACCAATGGATGATAATCTTGCCCAAGTGGTTCAAGTGCTGATGGTAGTTTGCTAGACGAGGCACAAAGTCGGGCTTCCTCCGATGCTGGTTGATAGCCAAGATCGGGGCCATAATCTAGACACCGACATGTCATTCGATATCATCTGCTCATCAACACGATACAGTCTCAGTCGAGGTTAACTATCAACCAAATAGTAGGTCGTCATATCATAAACTACGCCAACAAAATGAAAGTGCCAACTCTTAGAATCGGTGTCGACGTCGGAAGGTAAGGCGGTCAAAGCACCCAATTGCCTTCAGGCTTGACTAACACATATATATGTAGGAAAAACACAGATGGAGTTGTGTTAGATCTGTATCGATCATCTGAAGCTGATAGAGGCATCATTGCTTGGGAAAAGTCCTGCACGACCAAAAACCCTAACAAGATTATCAAAGAAATGTTTGAGCAATCAAAAATCAACCCCAGAGATATAGGCAGCGTCACAATTGGAAAAACGCATTTCATTAATGCTGTTGTCGAAATGGATCAGTCCCGTTTAGCAAAGGTTGCTGTGATACGTCTTTGCGGGCCCTTTTCCAAAGACATTCTTTACAGCATGTTTCCAGAAGCTAACATTGTCTGCTCAAAAGATGTTGCCAATATTGGCTTCCTGGAACGAGAGAATGCCCCTACCCTCAATTCTTCTATCCTCCCTTTGGCACGTCGCACGCTTCACTCCTTTCAAGATGCATTCTCTCGCTTGAATCTGAAGTGTCCTGTCTTTGTCACTCAGAACGACGGCACAACTCTCTCTGCTAGTGCTACTGCTCAACTGCCCATTCGGACTTTCTCAAGTGGTCAAACCAACAGTATGAGTTGACTTTGAGAAGAAGGCCGTGATGTTGCCGACCTGTATCTCAGACGGCAACGGGAGGATTATTGTAAGATATTTACAAATTTACAGTTGCCATCGCCTAGCTGACAGCAACCAGATTATGAAGAAAGCACCTACCGAACTAGACGCCGAACGTGCCCTCCGCGCTGCCTTGTACTAGATGGGATCTCGTGTAGGTTGTGCAAAAGTTCCCGTAAGTGGCAAAAATACGAAGGCATGTGTCGTTGAGAACATTATATCTTTATCGTGGAGAATTGGTCGGGCTGTAGCGTTGTCTCAATGTACAAACACAATCGATACGGTGGCAGATTCTATAATCGCTGAAGTTGGAGGACAAGAATCTGCACGACTTCTTTTCAAGGGGAAGATCGTAGGTGTTGAGCGAGTCACGAGAATGGGGCATGCCTACGACGAAGTTGTGATAGAGTAGACTGAGGATGACTCCTTATCTAATGCTAAGAAATGCCTTATCATTCCCTTCAAGAATGAGAACATTTATGCAAAGGAGGTTGATGCTAACGGGGAGGAAGAGGTAGGCTGGTCATCTTTCATCTTCTATTTCAGCCCAATTGTTCGTTCTTGACTAACAGATAACCCTTTACAGATCCTTGCCATAGTACCCGATCTCTTTTACGTCATTGATGCTCAGAACGGTGAGGCTCTTGGTACCCAAGAATACCGCCACGGTCTACCTGTCATTGTGCTTGGCATAACTGCTTCCGAGAAATGCACTTCGACCCCACGAGGTATCGAGATCGGCGGGTCAAAAGGGTTGGGATTTAATGACCTTGAGTACAAACCTCTAGGCGTATTTAGCAAGCCAAGGAGTGTAATAGATGAGTTTAATGTGTTGCGATAAGAGGTGACGACAAGCTTGGTTGTATAGCTTTAGAGCAAATGTAAAAGATTTATAGCATAAATTTACAAGAGTACAGAATCCCACAATAGGATTCAAAAGTGATTGATACGTGATTACATTTCTAGTTCAGGTTATCAGACTCTTTGAAGTCAGCGAGACGCTTGGCAACAACAACTCTAGTGTAGAATCGATATTTCTCTAGACACATATCGCACCGGTCTGTAGGCAGAAACTGCATGACGGCCGGCCATTATCGCACTTACTCTCGTGGTCTTGGCAGACATTACATGTGATAGTAGAGCGCCTTCGTGGATACATACTCTCTATTCGTTGCCGTTTTCTGGCAGCAGTATCGAAGATGGGAGGTTGCGCCATGTCTTGGACTCTTGATGAGCAGCCGCCCTATCAAGTTGTGTCGCTGCAAACAGTAGGTTCTCGACGCAGACAATAATGTCTAAAGGGTATCAATTGTACTGATATTGAAAAGTCACTCTTGGGTTGAAGATTTGAAGCTTTTTTTATTTCTAGTTTCGGTGCGTATAGAGCTATATCTGTGTATGGTACAAAATGAAGGTATCACGATAGCCTTTCCGCCAAACCTTATAATCACATTATATACTCATTACTGGTGATGTATTTCGAAGGACCCAAAGAAACCATCTTTAGATGTTCCTACGTGTTCTTTCCGTCAGGATCCTAAATGGTCAGTTTCTCTAGACCGGTTGGCCCAAACTTGCATTCTGTATCAACCTCAACAATAGAGTCTCTGCGCTCTGCATCGCACCTCTTATAACTTCAACTCTAACCAGGCTCAGGCAGATCGCGTACAATGAAGACATTTACGATCCTCTCCGGCATCATCAAGGCCACCATCATTTTGTCGGCTGTATCTTGCGCTATCGGCATTATTATCCCAAGCGACCTTGAAATCGGCACGCTCAAAGCCTATGTAAGCCAGATTCCAAGCCAATACTTGATAGACATCTCTTCTGATACTGACCTTTCGTAGGGAGACCTTGTCAGCCACCCTGAGCAAATACATGCTGTGTTCTCCCACTAAACCTTTCCAGTCTCTCTGGCCGCATGCAAGATACAACGTAGTACCTAAAAATGGCGGCTCTGGGATGGCCAAGCTCTATCTAGCTGATCCCAGGATCTGTCTGCCTACTACCATTCCATTCTTCAAGACTAAGCACATTCTCAGGGAACTCTCACGTGTGACGTTGGTAAAGCCGGATGGGCACATTGGTGTGAGCTCGGGCACCTGATTTTCGAACTATTTGTCATCAATCATAAAATCAAGCATCATGAGAAGAGGTGCACCATTCCCAAAGGCCAGGACTGCAAGCTACTTACTTGTCACTGGAAGACTTCAATTTGGCCGTGCAAACGCTTCCGCGACCAAAAAGAGCCCGCCTTGACATGCCAGGAAGTCTCGAAAGCAGTTGAACAGATTTATTTTGGTGAAAAATGCAAATCGGAATTTGGTAAGCTCGTCCTATCATTGAATATTCTTTGTACGGTAAAGAATGCTGATGTTCTTTTCTCACTCTAGGCTGGCATATCAGAGGCAACTTTACCACTGAAGCGGGCTGGAGTGTCAGCTCACACAGAGAGAAGTGCAAGTGGCGACGTTGAATTACGAGGCTTCCGTTGGTCTATCTATCACTCAAATCCGCTTTACTCCTCGAGCGATGTTGAAGGTGCCTTGATAGGAAGATATTTATCAATTGTCCAAGAAATGATCTGAAAACTGTCGAGGTAGACGTTAAACTCCCAAAATACAAAATGCTCAAAATCAAATTTGCTTCCATGTATCATCATTACGCTTCCATCTCCGTTCTCCCGGGATTCTCCTCATCCCACTCCTCAACATCGACGTACGAATCTTCCAACGAGATTCTCCTCTTATGTCCACCTCCGTACAAAGAGTCTAGTTTCTTGGAATCAAGAAAGATGTTTTGCATCTCCGCCACCAGGTGCTCCTCCTCCGCATCATCATCAGCGGCCCTGAGCCTGTGCCTTATAACCCGTCGTCCGACACCGGATGTCAAGAATGGCTTGAGGTATGAGAAGACAGACCAGGCAAACCGCGCAAAGAGGTATTCTCGACTGCCTTCTACAAGGCTCTCGACAGGTCTGTTGTGATATAACGCGGTGAACTCTGATTCTCGGCCGTCGAGTACGTGTAACAGATACTTGTTTGGTGAGTTTTCGACACCGTTGGGAGAGCCACAGTCGTTGCCCTTTGGAATGAGGGCAAAGACGCTTTGGTCAAAGCAGACGTAGAGATCGGCCTTCAGAGGTAGGATGTTGTGGGGGTCGTCGATTGTATGTGATCCTCCGCCGTAGACTCCCATGCCGTTCTTGTTGAACCATGCCTGCTCTTCTCGGGGAATCAGGTGCGCCCATGTGAAGGCGTAGCTGGTGTTTGTGATGGCGCATCGCTTGTTGTGTAGTCCTTGAGTGGCGCTGGGAGCAGCCCACCAGTCGGGCAGTCTATCGTGAGGGAACTGCCAGTCTTTGAAGCTTGGAACAATCGAGTATCGTTCTAGACCATGTCAGTTCTGAGGCGCATCGACTTGAAGACAGAGTAAGTGATTACCTTCACCACCATCCATAAAGAACCAGTAGTCGCGTTGCATCAAGACCTTCTCGTCGGCACGCACTCTATCCTTCCCCTTCTCATCCCTTGCAAGCCAACCCTCACCAAAGGCATTGTTTGCGATGATCTGACAAGCCGTCAGAGCTGTGAGGTAGTGGACTCCGAATCCGCCGTCGGCAGGATTGTAGTCAACGCGGGGCAGACAGAAGAGGAGGTTCAAAGGTTTTAGATAGCCAGGATGGTAGAATCGTATTTGATCGCGATTTAGATCTCTAACTTCTAGCGAAGAGACGGCTGATAAGGAGCGCGGCATCGGAGTTCTTTGTGGTAGTGTGTGTCTTCGAGGATGAATGATGCGCGAGATGTTGCGGTCGCATGAAGTTTCGAGGCTTCCGAGAGCCATGACGTCGTTGTCTTTTTTTTTTTTTTGAGATCAGCGGGATTCAGCCACAGGCGAAAATGACGTACGTGGATTGGGATGGATGATGATGAAGATAGAATAGTATGTAATAGAATGCCGAAGGGTGCCGCTAATGCAAGGAATGGTTATGTATGATTCGTTGATGAACTAGTGGTTGTTGTATTGTATTGTACGGATACCAAGATTTTTGCGAAAGAAAAGTTGATTATATGGGAACGATTTTTAGAGGCGAAAACACCACGAATCTTATCTCATATATATATGTATATACAAAAATGCTCAATGCCCAATCTCCTCCCAAAAACTGGCCAACCGCTGTCGCTGTACCTGACAACGCACCACTTGACAACTCACGCGTATGCGGACATCTCCACTTAGTATCCAATCCCAGATCCACGCTGGTGCTGGCGCTGGTGATGGTAAAGATGGGACTGGCGGTGAGACTTCTTCTTGGCCCAGCCAGAGCCAGCATTGGATTGACTGGTCGTAAATGTAGAGTTGAGCTCGCCAATCCTGATGTTGCTAAAGGTAACCTCGGGGTTGGGCACCAGCTTAACAATGTTCTTGGGATCACCCTCAGTGGCATCGCAAGGTCCATTGTTGCCCTGGTCAAGCCACTCCATGAAACCGCCCTCATCCCACCAGAGGCTGATGACAAGAACCATGCCACGACTCATGGCCTCGCCCATCTGCTGCGTACCGCCGAGTCGCATGTAGGACGTGGCATTCGTTGCTTCGCAGTACTCATCGTTGATAAAGTTAACCTCGGGTGGGCCCTCAATGTTGACCACGGCGCTTTCGATGATCTTGCCATCCTGCACGTAGTGGCGGTGCAGCTCCTTCAGCTTGCCGGCCTTGTCGGAGAGGAACTGAGAAACGACGGTGAACTTGCGCGTGCTGTCGACCTTGAATGAGTCACCGCGGCCGTAGAAGCTGGTCTGGTTAACACGGTTGTGGTTCCATGCGCAACCGGGCTTGTCGCATACGCCCTCAGGACCGCACTCATCGCCGGTGCACTCATAGAGTCCAGGCTCGCTGCATGGGTGAGGAGCGATATGGGTAGAACGCGAGTTGGCTTCCCAGATGTCGAGCTCATTGCAGCATGCTCCTCGGGCGTCAAGGTTGGCCTTTGCATTGTGTTAGTAACCATGACCTCAAAACCAAGCAATCTCTACTTACAATTCCGTTGATAAATGGCGTAACAAAGCACTGAGCATCGCAGTATCCAGTACCATAATAAGGGCCAGCCTTGTTGTGGGGGCTTAGGCCTTTGCCACCGTCCTGACGCATCTCGGAGAGATACAGAGCGCTGTTCATGCCGCAAGGGAGCTTGTCCATCTCGACATCAAAGCTGAACTCAGCACCAGTGAGGTAAAGCATGTCGTATTTTTCCTCATTCTCTTCCAAGAAGTAGAGACGAGGAGAAACAGTCTGGTTGTTGGCAAGCTGCGTGAGACGGAGACTGTCACCAGAGGTGCTGATGCCCTGACGAGTATAGTCAGGAATACCCTCGATGATGCAGTTCTTGGCGCAACTCGCTTCATCGGGACAAGCCGTAGTGTTGGGTCCTTCTCCCCAGTGACCACAGTTCGACTCGAGGTCACCGACCTGGTGAATCTTGTGCTGGCTCGACTCCACAACGAGGTAGTTGACAGTCTTCTTACAGCCGCCGGCGACAGTGCAACGGTAGGTGTCCAGCTTGGGGTGCACCTCGCTGGTGTTGCTAGGTGTTTGTCCAACGACCGTCTGGACGAGGAGGGTTGAGCAGAGAACAGCGAAAGACTTCATAATGAACGATAGAAGCCCAGCTTCAGGAAGAGTAAAAAATGAATGTAAATGCTAGAAAGAATGACTAGATGAAGAACAAAAAGATATTGTGATGGACCAACAGACTCAGTTTATATCCTTCATCAACAAGAACTTAACCATGAATAGGGGTCGCTTTTATCCGAGAGCTAAGTCAGGGTTGCCATGAGCGTCAAAAAGAAGGTTTAATGAAATCCCCCAAATAGACAAGCATTTCACGCTCAACGCGGGCGTTGATCACATTAACCATCCAATCATCAACTCAACCGCTCCGGCGTTTCTGTCTACAACGGATAGATTGAGCCGGAGTCTGGATAAATCTTCAAGTACCGAGCCTAAAATGACAAACCCTGCTGTTTCGCTGAGCTTTCGAACCGAGTTCCGAATAAGTGGTATTGTGAGTGAATAGAGTTTCCTGATAGAGTTCTAGAAACCCTGCCATGTTTCACGACATATTTAACCTCAATTTTTCCTCCAACTAGAAACCTCTACAGAGGACCACGGAATTTTCGGCACTATATTATAACCTGAAACACTTTAAAAACATATTAGCTGCTCCTTTCATAGATGCTTGCATAAACGGGCCTTTTATAGCGTGGTTCACCATTCAACTGAGAAGCGATGCGAGCCTAATGAGGTCAGCATTACCTAAACCACAGCTCTAGAAGATTTTGATCGCCAAGCCTGATCAATTCCGGGAATAGCTTCATACAATGCGTGTGTATTGGGTCATAGCCGAACAGGACTATGTCTGGTTGGATTTTAGTAAGCGGACGCGCCATGTATACAGTATAGATATTTGTCTTGGAAGAAAACTCTAGTAACATACTTGTACGTAAGAACAATAACAGCCATAGCAGTTATGCTACTATGGAGCGGCAACCTAGCTACCTATATCAAACCTGCATCGAGTATATATGCAATTGAGAAGCTAGGTATAGAAGTTGAGATCTTTATAACTTAAAATTATTTAGGTTATATAGCTCCAGCTTAAGAGCTTTTCTACAGCTAGGTTTAAAATCAAGATTTAACCTATACATAGACTATAGTTAAGCTTATTTACACATTTATCCACATGTAAATATCTTATGCTTTTTGTTTTATTATGTTTCTTTATATTTTACAAACTCCCAGGGTAGCCACAATAACAGCTTGCGTTACTGCAACTAAAACTATATAAATTATTATCTCCAAACTAAGAACCTATATGCCAATGTAGCCTTCTTTGTACCTCATTTAGGATGCTTCTAGGTATCAAGAACTAGACTAATCTCAGCTGCAAATTTAAGTGGCGGGCCATGGCTTCATTTAACATTACTAGTTCTTCTACGATTATCTCGAGTTTAAGAATGAAACGAGCATCAAACCAAATGGATTATGCCAGCCAATTTGTTTGTTAATGCAGAGTTCCTTCGTCTCTTTGGGCAAGGTTATATGCGTTACTTCAATAGCATGTCTTTCAACGCCTTAACAAACTCCTCCCCTTTTGTCATCAAACCCATATGACTGTCCCCTTCCATCACCCTCAGTTCCGCACCAGGCATCAGTTCCACCGCCTTCCTAGACACTTCGATCGGAACATTGACATCCTGATCTCCATGCCAGATTATCATCTGTCCTTTTTCAACTTTCACTTCTTCCAAGTTGAATCCCCAGTCACTTCCATATAGCCGTGCTTCCCATGCTGTCGCATAGCCGCCTTGCTTCATACCTTCTCTCGTTGAGCGCGCCAAGACTGCCTTCAGATCCGGATGGCTCACCCATGCTTCTTTGTCGCTGGGGGATCGCGAACTCATGTCCTTGTCCATCATTTCTTCAAATCTTTCTGGGTGCTGCTTGTCTCTTGCTATGCTTCCTAGAACCTTGTCCACTATCCAACCCAAGAACCCTGGCGCCCATGGTGCAATACCAAACATGATGCGAGTCACGGTCAACATACCCTTCGTGGAAAATGATACTGGCATGACTCCAGCGGCGAGACCCACGCCAACAAGTCGATCGCGAAGTATGTCTTTGTAGCAGGCTATAGCGTAGGGACCACCGCCAGATACACCAATGGCGGCAAACCGTTGGATAGAAAGGAGGTTTGCTAGCTCTAGGATATCTTTTGGGTAGTCGAGAATGGTTCTGTTAGTCTGAAATGTCGAGTCGCTGTACCCTGGCCGTGTTGGAGCAATGACGCGTACCCCATGTTTTACAGCCGCAGTGTTGATTAGATATCCTTCGTGATGAGAGCCTGGAAAGCCGTGGAAGTAAAAGATTGTAGGCGCGCTATCATCCTGCACGCCGTAGATTGCATACGCAACCTTCCTCCCATCGGCCAAAGTCACGATATTATCTGGGTACTTTTCCATGCTGCTCAATGTGACGCGAATTTCAATGACGATTTGGTCGAGTTTGAAGTTTGTTCTTCTTTCGACAGGCTCTTGCGTCTATATCTTTTGCTTTTCAATACACAAGCGGTTGGAATGAGTACGCTGGGGCTGAACAATAAACAAGAAAAGATCGACAGCAAAAGCGACAAGGATGGGTAGTCACGTGTGCGTAAGCAGTTTCAGTAAGCATGCGCAATATATCTAGCTAGGTTTTTATCTCAAAAAGCCCATCGTTATCACTTTTCATGCCCTGAGAGGCCTTTTAGGTAACAAAACGCCGTCAAATTCCATGCATTCTAGATGTGACCGATACATCCTCATCAGCCAAGACGTCGTGCTCGTCGCTGCATATGCGGCGTCATCCTCGGACAGATCCAAACCCGACATCTCCAAGTCTACTATCACAATCTTGTCTTTTCCTTGGTCAGTGACAAGCAAGAGATTGTCGAGTTTTGTGTCATCGTGACAGGCACCAAGTTCAGCAAGGGAGTTCAAAGCGTGCAGCAATAAGGGTTCGAGGTCTTTTTCGTCCAGCACTGCTCCTTCAGGTGTAGCGAGGCAGTCGCCCCCAACGTCGGAAAGAATCAGGGCTCGGGTGTTTTTTTATATCTGGTTGTGCCGTAAAACCTTGGAATAGTGATGCCTTGAATCGGTTGCAGTTTGTTATACGCTGCCAGTTCCATGTCAAACTCTTCTTCTCATCCCTTTTTCTGGACCTTCAACACGATTTTCTCGGGTAGGAACCAAGCTGGCAGTCTTTCTTGTAGCCAAGTAAGGCCTGACTTGGGGAGAAGCGAGGTGAATAACTGAAAGAGACGCGCAAGAAATGTTTGGTGAATACGTAAACAGAAAACGTTGGGGTGTGCATGATCCGAAGCAGTGCCGGTGGCAGTAAGAGTTCTACCACCAAAGGGAAAGCTCTTTACTAATATGTTAGCATCAGAACAGGTCCAGATGGAACATGATATCATCATATACGATAGTTCTAGGTACCACATGTGGCATTTCCTCTGAACTGAAATTCTCCTCCATCTTTTCGTTGATGATCGTGAACGTGATTGTTGTACCTTTGCTTTTGCCGCCCAGGCAACAAGACAGAGTCCCTGTAGTGCACGCACGTGCTTCTGTTGACCTGTGTCCAGGGGAATTTTGCGCATTTATCTTATTTCCTGATTGGCCCCTTGTCTAGAATAGGTGGGTTCATGCTGGAGCCTTAGTTACAAGGTTCTTTTAAGGCCAGGCTGCAAGCCTGGCTGTAGGTAACCTATGCCCTATCAATTTTAACAAGTGTTTTAGACTTTCTAAGAATTACTATTATTAGAAGACCCTTAGCTTGCTCACCGGCGTCGACAATTCTGCATGGCACAGCTGGACGTCTAACAAGTTTGTCATTCTATTATAGAATACCAGTCGGTAACCGGGCGCTTAACGAACATGGCTGTCATCATGTTATAAAGACACGAAACTGAGTAGAATCTCAAGTCTTCACCCTGTCTTCATCTTGTTTCCTTCTATTATTGATTCCCTCCCTGTATCTGCTTGCCTTTACTCGTGCTGTTGTAGCCGCAACCATGTCTACGGCACAGACGCTCATTCTCCAGCATTCTACCAATACAATCGCCAACGCCGAATACGTCACCGGATCCGATAAAGCGCGGGCTCGCGCCTATGATCCCATCAGTAACATCATTTGTCGTACCTCAGTCAGCCCGGATGGTATCACTCATGCCGACTTTGAGAGTGCTTTCCTCCCACTGCTTGAGGATGATACTTTACGGCTCCAACAACCTGCTGTCGCCCCCAACCAACAGCACTGGCGCCTTGAATCCGAGGCAGACTGCGAGAATTGGTTCAATACTGAGATAGTCAGCGTGGTGCTCTCTGCGTGGCAAAATTACCCCCTGACAATACAGACTTCTCACACAAAGCCACTTTCGGATCAACCAATCCCAGAAAACATCGATTTGACATTTTCTGTGAAAATCAACCAAACGCGGCGCCCAGTGGCTATTGTTAGAATTCAAGTGTAATCTCATTGACCCAAGATCTTGGCAAAATGGACGTTTGACCAATCCACAGAAAAAGCTTTCGCAAGAGCTATGAGGGTATGTTAGCTTTTAATCTTTTTCTTTATATTCTTTATTTTCTTTATTTTCTTTAGCCCGTTTACCAATCCGGGACAGATATGCTCACAAGTACCAATGCCCACAAGTTTTCTGCTTTGATGGTCAGACTCTGATTCTCCTACAATTTCGTGCATACAAATCAGACGATATCAAGGAAGAAACATGTCCTATTGACTGTTGGGTTATTCCCGTGAAAGGAAACACCTGCAGTCTACGGTATGGACTTTATAGGCTTCTGGTGCAGGGTCGGAGGCGTTGCCAGGGCGAGCTGTCGCCAGGCCCTTTTTCTGTAGGAAGGTTTTGGCCGCATACTCGGGAATTTTTCACCGGACTACCCTTCTGGATGGTTGATGGCCACAAGCAGAAAACACACCCAGCCGGGTACGAGAGAGCTATCTACGCACCAATTGGGGCATGAATGTGGACTTACGCTGAATATAAACCGGAATGGGAAACGGGTGCTTTTTGGGGATTATAAGCGTTTAATAATATTACACTATATTATATAAGCTTTACTACTACTTTCTTATAGCTGTATCTTTTGCTAATATTTAGCCTAAAGGTAGTTATAATAATAAAACTATATTTATCCTATATTATTTATAGCTTTATTAAGGGCTATATTAAGCTTTTTAGCTATAGTTAACTTCCAGCCGGATAATATATTATTAAGCCTTATAGTAGTAAAGTTAAATAATAAAAAATAAAGTATTTATCTTAAAAGCTGTAATTATATTAAGTTATTATTTAATTTAGTTAATTATATAAGGGGAGAAATAAGTAGGTATTAGAAGTATAAAATATAAAATTTAATATTTAAAAAGCTTTATTATAATTATAAAGCTTATTAATAATTATATATATACTTAGGTATATAATACTTAAATAATAAAAAGAAAATTGGGGTTTTCTATTATTATTATTAAAAACTTGTTTCTTAAGCAAAAGAGGTTAAACTCAGAGTTGGCCATGATGCTCTTAGGTTAGATATATTAATTCCTTCCCTTATTTATTGTGAATACACAGAGGATCTGCTAGCGGCTTTTAAAGGAGACCATTCTGTAGCTTTGTAACAAAGAATTAAGAGCATGCGGCATAGCACAGCGTCCTAAGCTCGGATTGAAGGGAAACAGTCTTGCAAACGGTCGTTCATCTCATTGAATATTCAGGGTCCATAACCCACCTGATAGCTCAACGCAAGCCAAGACTTTAAACCCCCCAAGCCTTCCAAATGCCATAATCGCCGCCCCGATCTACATTCGAGGTCTACGACTTGGTCAGACCCAGGGTAGCAGAAAGTGTTAGGTGATGAGAGGTTGAGAGCGAGGGTCAAGAATTAGTGATGAAACCTATGACATATTGAGGCAAACCTCGCCAATTGACGGTATAGGCTATGAAGAAAAGGATGTTACTTTCATGCGTATTGATCTTCGTGGCATTTATCTATATAAGAGCCTTAAAAGTTAAGAATGATTGGGGTCGATATGAAGCACAACGCAAAACAAGCCACAAACATAAGTCTGCTTTCTTTAGCAACAACTATAACTAAACAGTTCATTGCACGTCTAAGCTACCAAAATGGCACCCAAGTACGATCAACCCCTCTTCCCCTTGAACTCCTCAACGCAGTACTAACAAAGGCTTTAGTTCTAAGCGTCGCTTTTCTCTCAGCTCTCTATCTCCTGCCTCCAAAAGATACAACCAAGTCATGAGCCAGCGAAACGACAATCGTCGATCCGTCGACACTACAGCTACTAGTTCAACACTTGGTGGTATGCCCGTTACCCAGGTAGAGAGCTATCTCGTCGATCCTGCTTACCGCTGGACGACTGCCAACCGAGTTGGCTAACCAGGCTTGACTGGGCACGAAAAAAACTGTATTACTGTATCGACTATGTTTTGATGATACCAGAGGGGGAGTATAGGACTGTACACTAGATTAAAATTCCACAATTAACCGGTCTTTTTTATGCGCGCACCTAATCCCTTTGTGATCTTCGTTTTGGAAGGTTCCTCGTGCCACCAGATTCTACATGCTAAAGTTACTTGAAAGCAGGCTCAGGTTTCGATCCGTAGGGGATAATCCTTACCATATGCCTTCTCTCATTGTCCTGAAAATCCGGCACTGCCGAATGTGCTGTTCCCCGTTGATCCCAAACAACCACCGTGCCCTTCTCCCATTTCACCCTACAACTGAAATCCATACTGCGGATGTGGTTTTTGAGGAACGACAGTAAATGATCCGACTCTTCAGGCAGGAAACCTTCCACCTGGCGAGCAATCGTGGGGTTCACGAAAAGGGATGGCTTGCCTGTGACTGGATGCTTGATGACGAGGGGGTGCGTGGCGTTGATAGCTTCCGCAAGTGCACGCTCTTGTCCTACACGTCTCACCTCACCCTCTGAGGCAGATGTGTGATGAAGGTTGAGCCCAGCGAGTGTTTCCCTAAACGCAGGTGAGAGCGCCTCGTAACCTGCAGTGAGAGAAGTAAAAGCCGTGTCGCCACCGCCTGACTCGGGGATTTCGAGGACCCAGAAGAAGGTGGTTGAGGGGACATTTGGAGTAAAGGTTTGGTCAATATGCCACAGATCGTACGTTGTACGAGGGCCCAGAAGCTTTCTCAGATTACCACTGCAGAGTGTGAGAGAATGAAACGGAGGTATTTCGAGGGAACGTACGACTTTTCATCAGCGTAGACGACGTGAAATTCGGGGCCTGTGCCTTTGGGATAGCCCATGGTGGGATGTTGATGAAGAGGCCCATAATGCTTTACAATCTCACGCTGTCTATCAAAACCAACATCTGCAAAGTCTTGATCTCTCTAAGAACAATTAGCACACCCAATCTTCCGAGTATTCCAAGCTAAACGCACAAAAACCACAACACCCCGCTCAGCAGCTAGTAGAGCCAACTCATCGAGACCCTCAGTGCTCAGACCACTAATCTGTACACCACGAATCTCGGTGCCAATCCGTGGGGTAATATTCGACAAAGTAGCGCCCTTGAGCAGATTCGGCTTGGCGGGATCTGCGCGAAGACCAGGCTCGTCTGCGTCGAACAAGGGCACGGGTATAGGGGCGATGTAGCCATCTGAGCGGGTAGGAAGATAGGCGGGATACAGCGGTTCAGAAGACATTTTGACTGCGTAACTGTACTGTTCTCAACATCCAGTGATGACTGACTGGATGGGGGTCAGTTGCTGTTGAATCAAGCTCCTCACCATCGTCTTAGATATCTCCGCCATCGGGTAGTCTAATTCGTCCCCATCGGAACTAAGCCGACTACTTTAACCAAAACAAGCAACGTTTCGTTTCGTTTGCCCTCACAATTTGCAGGGCTGAAGACGCAACCGGAAGCATGCAACCGTTTGTTACGTCTGTCCAATAAAGACGTCTGTATTTCAGAATATCAGATATCTATCAAGCGACAGTGGAGTTATCTTGTTAGACTAGACTAGACCCTGGAGTTGCAGGAGTTTACCGTAACTAGTCTGATCTAACTGATCCTCCACGATACGATCGATACTACTGAAAGAGAAGAGTCAGTTTTAAACGCTACTGACCCTCCTTCTAGACGCTCTAGAACCCACCGAGTCAGAACGTGGCGGAACATCCCGTCCAGAAACGGCAAATAATCCGCCTTCTCTCCGCTCAATGTCGATCACTTGAACTCTCGAACTCCTCCACTCTCAGCCCGATTTTAGTTTCTTTCTTCATGTTCAACCGTCTTCAATTAGATCTTGCGACAAGAGCTCATCATGTCTCCGCCTGCGAGTCTGACGGCGTCTGAAGAGCGTCCGGCTGCCTTCGTGACTGTCGAGTCGACGTCGTGGCTAGCCAAGGTGCATCCTTATTTCAAGGATCCGTCGCATGCTTTGGTATTCAAGCTTGATTGTTTGTTGTTGGTTTGGGCCTTTATCGCGGGCTTATTCAAGGTATTTCCCCAAATTCTTGCCCTATCTAACAAAACAATGTTAACAAAGCTAGGATATGGATCAATCTGCTACAACAGTTGCATACGTCTCAGGCATGAAAGAAGATCTTGCTCTTTACGGTAACGAACTGGTTGAATTCACCACCTACTTCTCCATCGGTTACGCTCTTTTCATTGTCCCCTCTCAAATTATCCAAACTCGCGTCCGTCCATCTCTCTTTCTTCCAGTCTGTGAGATTATCTGGGGTTTGTTCACGCTCTTCACCTACAAAGCTCCCAACGCCAAGACCATTTACGCGTTACGCTTCTTTCTCGGTGTCTTTGAGTCTACATCATGGCCTGGCATCGTGAACTTGATCTTCAACTGGTAATTTTATCAATCCCACGTACTCAAGCTATAGAATTGTAAAACTTACTCGCCGTTAGGTATCGTCCTGAAGAGCTTGCAAAGCGATTGGCCATCTTTGGCGTGAGCGGCGTAGCCGGAAACATGTTTCTCGGTATCGTCCAAGCTGCGCTCTACAGAAACCTCAACGGCGTCTCTGGCCTTGCTGGCTGGCAATGGCTATTCATTGTATCTGGCGCTATGACAATTTTCTGGGGCTTTGTTGGTCTTGTCATCATCCCAGACTCGCCAGCGATTACTCGAGCAATCTATCTCACTGAAGCTGAAAGGGAACTTTCTCGCATTCGCATGAACGACAGTGGAATAAAGACTTCGAAGCTCATCCCTTTCAAGACACTTGTGCAGAAGCTCAAGCTACTTGTCATGAGCCCTCTTTCTTATCTCTTTCTCGCGGCTTATCTCCAGTTCGCTTGGAGTCAGCGCGCCAACGCCTATTTTTTGCTGTTCCTCAGGGGTCTCGAGAACGCCGACGGCACGCCCCGATATTCTGTCTACACGGTCAACCTAATTCCACTTGGTGGTTATGCGATCAGCATCGTCTGTAACATCGGCCTCAATACGCTCAGTGACTGGAAGGCTTGGCGGTGGCAAGTTAGTGTTGGCGCAGCCACTCTCCAACTCGTCGCAACCTCGGTTCTTTCAGGATGGCCCGACTCGTGGCAGACCATCATGGCCTTTTACTTTCTGACCTTTGCCACAGCAGCCTGGGGATATGCATTAATCGCCTGGCTCGCCGAGATTCTCCGCAAGGAACCAGAAGTACGCTCCATTCTAGTCGCTATCGCCGTAACGCTCGTCTACGCTGGCCATGCCTCGATTCCCCTCCGCGCCTGGCGTGTCAGCGACTCTCCCAGATACCCAATCGGCTTCCCACTATCCGCCGCATTCAGTGTTGGAAGCATTGTTGCTATCATGGGCATGTGGTTTTACATACGCAAATATCCCGAGATTGTGAGCTGGGGGCTGGATCCCGAAGCCGGCAAGGATAGTCAAGTTGAAGATATTATGCCTAGGGATGAAGATCAGAAGGAGGCGACGCAAAGGAGTGAACGGTTGTAGTTTTGAATCGGAATCTCAAGGTTTACGGAAGCGTTGTGAGATATTTTCTGGTCATATCCATGCTATTTCTGCTGTCAAAACAGTGCTACTGATATCATGAAAGATCTAGAGTGGAATGTAGAGATGTATCTAGTTTACTTGAGCCGCAAAATGATAACTCGGCCTCCCTCCAAACTAAAGGCAATCGCAGACTCAGACTTGACTGCACAATCTGGTCGATATCCCTCTGGTAGCCAGAGAAGCTTCTCTCCGTTTCTCATGACCCAAACACTTGCTTCGTCTATATAATACCCATCAGTATAGCCATTTGGTCGTCCACTGAGGCCAAATAATTATGATCCAGACTGAATGACAAAATCTAACAGCTTCTGATCCAAGCCATGAACATCTTCGTAGAAACTATAACCACCGCGCCATGATTTTACACATTCTCCTGTTGCGGCATTGCACAGAAAACCTGACCAGTAATTCCAGTGTGATCGCTTCGAGGATTCGAGTGCAAGAACGTGACGTCCATCAGGCGTGAATGTTAATTGTGCCAAATCCACAACTCGAACCCATGATACTCCTGTTGAGACTTCATAAATCTCGCTCATGGCGTAGATAGTCGCCTTCTTGGCAATGACCACTTGTTTACCATCTGGTGATATCACTGCATAAGGAACTCTCCCATTCCACTCATATGAGCTGCTAGCCTGGATCCCTGTATCGGTATCCCATATCTCAACGGCTGATTTATCCCATCCCTCTTCATCGCTCGAGCTCACTACGAGCTTCGAACCATCGTCTGACAAAGATAGTGCGTCGATCGTGGCGTATTTGGTGGGCAGCGTTTGCACTCGGCATACAAGGTCCAAATTCCAGATTTCCACGCCACTCTGGCCTCGATAGCTCACAGCAAGATATGGGGCCTTTTTAGAGACAGCTGTCCTTTGATATGGTATAGAGAGATTGAATATTTGTTTGTGTGCGCCAGTTGAAGCATCCCAAACCATCAGTTCATTTTCACCAAATGATACAAGCAATTTGGAACTGTATGTAAAAGCCAATTCGTGAATAGGATCAGAATGCAGGTCGATAGTGTCATTCGAAGTCGGTTTTGGGTCCCATACGTAGATAGTATTGGAATAGGCACCAAATGTGGCAAGCAGTATCTGGTCTGGTAAAGGCATGAACTCAACTTTTGCCATTCCTTGGTGCCGCTCAAAGATGCATGTCCAGCGAACAAAGCTTCGTGTCTTAAGCTTCAGTACAAGAATAGAACCAGACTCGGTTCTCATGGCTATCTGGTCTTCGCAAACGGCAAAATCTGTCGAGAGAATCAAGGGCTCGGGGCTCTCCAGGCTGTATAGATATTGTCCCGAGTCAGTATCCCACACCTCCACGCGACTGTCTTCAGAGACAGAGATCAGCAAACCTCCATCCGATGAAAAGACCAGTTTCTTGACAACAAACTTCGCGCTGAATTTCAGGAAATGTAGGGGGGCTGCTTCCGAATCCGAGACTACAAGGGCAAGCTTCACGATGTTATCGCGGCCATTGACAACAGCAAGCCATTTGCCACCTTTCGAAATGGCTGACAGAATGTCGTAGCCCTCATTCCTGAGGTTTTTGAAACTTCGTAAGAGTTTTCCAGTGCTGGTATCGCAAACCCATACTGAACATTCCCTGTCTGATAGGAATAACTGATCGCCATGATCTGTAAGAGCCATCGACGTGAAAGCAGTTTCGAGAGACCAGTTCTTCAAAAGCGATCCGCTCTCAGTATCCCAAAAATAAACGTCTTTGGCATCTTATCTAGTTGGAATGGTGTTTTGAGATGCCTGCTTCTTTGCTGCTGTTGTGGCACCGAGTAAGCGAGAAACTGCATTGAGGAAGTATATACTTCGATAATGGCTGTCTTGAGGCTGTCGAGAACATCATGAGGTAGCGCACCGACTCTCGGATCTCTCGTCAGGTATAGCCGCGCGTATAAGTTGCAATTGAGAAACAGGGAGGTAATGTAAAGGATCTCGGGCTTATGACTTGGGACAAGAACAAACCGTACTGCCGCCCATGGAAGTGCTGCATGTACTGGATCGAAGCTGACAGCAACATCGCCGAGGGATGCAAACTTGTTCAGCGCTGAGACAACATTTCCCATGAACTGAGTCATGCCATTTTCATGTCGTCGACTGTTTATCTGTTGTTCCATCTCACCCCTGATGATTACTGCCAGGTCTTGCGTACCCGGATGCGCATCATAAGGTTCTTTGCCTTTATCGGCGATCTTGTTGATGAAGGTATTGACAATTCTGAGAGATTCTTCCTCTTGGTTATCGGCCCTTAACTGTACTAGAGCAGCATCCCAAAGCTCTTGAAAAACGGTAGCGCTGCTAATCAGATCGATCGCCATATTCTGAAGATTTATTCGAATCGGCCTTGGTAGCTTTGCTTTTCCCTTAAGGTGGCTGATTTTAGCGTAGGATAAAACTTTCTGCGCCTACCTCCGTATTTTAGTGGCATTTGGAGAAATTACCATTGGGCAAACCAGAGCAGCCACCCCAAGTCTGCCTTGACAAGTCTGCCTTGATAGAATGTCCAACAAGTAAGTACTGTACATGAAGGTACAGATTTCCCCGCTTTCTTGACCATTGTGTGAACAGATGCTGCAGCAAATCCTCAGCTGAAAACGCCAGGGCGACCAAGATCAAATATGGCGTTGACCAAGTTTCCTTGGACATAGATCAGTTCAATTTCAAATTGCCTATCGTGTTGTATCGTCAGCAGGAGGCGATTGAAATACAAAAAGTCAACTTCCAAGCTCATAGACAAGTTCAGGTGAGTCCAACGTAGGGAGGAAGACAAAATCCATGTAAATATGTGTACCATATCATTCCATAACACAACTCGGAATTCAGCTCGCTCAGCCTCATGTAGTGGTAAAGCTACACAGTTAAAATACCTGGGCCTTAGAAGCGGAATTGGAGTTGGTGGGCTGCTTATACGGGAGTTGCCTTTGAATTCACTCACATAAGAATGGCTCTATATGTTTTCCGAGCTCACATAGGACGAGAATATGGCCTTATCGACTCCCCAAAACTTCCTTTATTTATAAAACCAGCTTACATCCTTCAAGACCATGATTCAACTCGTGAGTAAGAACACGTCATGCCAACCTCGAAGGATTCAGTAGTGGGTATTTTCAGCTCTGAGCCCAGACCGCGCCATGGCAGCACTAGACAAGGGGCAGCCCAAAGCGTCTAGACAAATCTGGACGTTGAACGGAGCAACCAACGGGCCAGACCCTCCTTTTTAAACATTCGGATAATAAAGATTTGAGGGGTCCCGAATACTACGCAGTCTATTCGCTGCTAACCGGCGCCTGATTTTGTATCGCCCCTGTTCTCGCGTCCATGGCTACAATGGTGGATTTCCTCCCCGGCATTTCCTCTTAGTAGTATGACTGGATTATCCTATCGGAGGATCAGCTTCGAAGGATCACGTTCGAAGGATCGACTAAGTTAGTCCAAAATGCTGTAGTCTTGCCGTAACTACAAGGGCCTGAGTGGCTATGCAAAACAACATTACCTGAAGCTGCCCAGACGAATATAAGAACGAAAATTCGCTCATAGGCTAGCGGCCTTTGTCCCTCCCCAATCTCATCTTTGGTTGTGTAGCCCCACGTCAAGAGGAAACCATGTCTTCAAACGGGGAATCTCTCTGGATAGTGAAAGGAATATCGAAACTTCGCTACCATTGGCGAAGGAATATACTCAAGTACATCATACTCATCTTGGCTCTCTCGTCAGTAATCCCCCTTTCAAACAAGCCACTCATATTGACCCCAGTCGACAGGACAATCGGCCAGTTCTGCTACATCACCTACCTTGATTCTGGCTTATTACGCATTCCCAACGACGCATACGACTTACGATTCGGCAACATTACCCGCGAAAGCCCTGAAATCTGGGATGACCATCACCAATCCTTCCTTCGAAACGCTTATCCCGTACCAGTTCACTCACACAATGACTATTGGCGCCGCATTCCCCTCTTCGAAGCCCTCGGCTCAGGTTGTACAAGCGTCGAAGCAGACATATGGCTTCGCCATGACGATCTTCTCGTTGGCCATGGGTCAAAAGGTCTTGACAAAAAGATAACCCTGAGATCTTTATATCTAGACCCTCTACAACGCATCTTGGAATCACAAAACGCCCAAAGCCAAGATGGATCATGGCGTGGCGTTTACAACCGTGCTCCGAACCAGACGCTGGTCCTTCTCGTCGACCTCAAGACTTCAGGATCGCCAGATACATTCAATGAGCTACACGACCAGCTACAACCACTTCGGGACCTCGACTATCTAACCTACTGGAACGGCACAGATAGAATCATGCGACCGCTCACCGTCGTAGCGACTGGATCCACTGATTTCAAGTTCATACTTGACCTGAACTCAACACACAGAGACATCTTCTGGGACGCCAAGCTCGAGAAACTGTTTGATATTGGAGAAGATGATTTTTCCACAGATCCGCCAACGTTCAAGTACAACCAGTCCAACTCATACTATGCCTCTACGCAATTCAAAAACGCCAGATTGCACCCGCTGTCGCGCAATGATGAGCAATGGTACACGGATAACCCCCAGAATGTAGATGCTGCATCCTCGCAGCCTCAGCAAGCAGAGGCTCGAGGCTTACTAACACGGTACTGGGATACACCAACCCATCCGCCAAACCTGAAAGAGACCACTTGGCGTTTGTTGATTAATAGCAATGTCGGGGTTTTAAATATGGACGATTTGGGAACGGTTAGAGAGAGGGCGAAAGGCTGGGGCAGACTGAACCAAGAAGAGCTGTGAGGCCGATGGGTATATCACCATTTTTATATCTTATGAAGTTTAAAGAACAATCAAAATGAATTCAGAAAAGTAAGCTAACACGTCTGCCTCAATGGTGTGTTGTCTAAAACCGTGCTAAACAACCTATGCCGTCCATCTTCTCAGCCATCAAGCTCAATTTCACCTCCGAATTCGTCACAAAAAAGTGAGTCCGAAGGCTTACATGGCTGCGATAGCTGTATCCATCTGACTCTTCAGCTACAAGCCTCTCAGAGGCAATGTGCACTTTCATGGCGTCGCGCATGGCATCAGAGAAACGTTAAAATGGTCAAGATCTCATTGCTCAATTGCTGGGAATCATCCAAAACTTCTATGTGGCCAAAACATCTTCCCAAATGGTCCAAACCCTGCGCAAAATCATTTCTAGTACATCCCGCTTCCTCCCCTTTTCCAAGTTATTATATACAAACAAAGAAATCCCCAGTTTACCAGGGCTTGACCTTGAGCATGCTTCCCTCCTCGGCCAGAGCCTTGTGTAGGTCGAAGGCGTTGAAGAGCAGGTGAGGCTCGTGGCCCATGCCCTTCTTGAGACCCTCAGACTCGGCCTTCTCGTAGTAGTGTGTCAGGATGGGCTGGTACTTGGGGTGGGCGCACTTGTTGATGATGACGCGGGCGCGCTCGCGGGGAGAAAGGCCGCGAACGTCGGCGAGACCCTGCTCGGTAACGATGACGTCGAGGTCGTGCTCGGTCTGATCGATGTGAGTGCACATGGGGACAATGCAAGAAACACCGTGAGGGTCGGTCTTGGAAGGTCGGCTGGAAGGAGTGTGCATGATAGAGTACTTGGAGTTGCGGAGGAAATCGGCAGAACCACCGAGACCGTTAAGCATGCGGGTTCCGCTGACGCAGGTAGAGTTGGCGTGGGCGTAGATGTCGACCTCAACGGGGGTGTTCATGCCAATGACACCAAGACGGCGGATGATCTCAGGGGCGTTGGAAACAGCCTGACTTCGGAGGAGGACCTTGTCAGCGTAAGCATCCCAGTTGTCGTAGAAGCGCTTGAAGCCATCAGGGGAGAATCTGATCGAGGTGGCGGTAGCATAGTCGAGCTTGCCAGAGTCGAAGAGGTCGAGGAAGGTGTCCTGGATAACCTCAGTCCAGACCTTGAGGTTCTTGAACTTGGAGTTGTTCAGACCACCGACGATGGCGTTGGCGACGTTGCCGATGCCGGACTGCAGAGGCAGAAGGTTGGCGGGCATGCGGCCCTGAGCGACCTCGTGCTCGAAAAACTCAACCAGATGGCCCGCGATCTGGCGAGAGGCCTCGTCCTCGGCAGCGTTGGGGCCGGTGGCATCCCAGTAGTCAGACTCGACAATGGCGACGACCTTGGAGGGGTCAACCTTGACCGAAGGCGAGCCAATGCGGTCCTCGACGGCTGTGATGTTGAAAGGCTTGCGGTGGGGAGGAAGGTCGGTAAATGTGATGTCGTGAAGGCCGTGGAAAGAGGGAATAGAAGTGTTGACCTCGATAATGACCTATTACACGCAGTTGTCAGGTTATGTGCATCTTGGCAAGCTGAAGCTAGCATACCTTGTCGGCCATCTGGATCAGCTCGGGCGTGGCACCAACGGAGGCACCAGGAACAAAGCTGCCATCCTCGAGAATGTCGGTAGCCTCAACGACAGTGACGTCGAGGTTGTTGTTGGCACGGTCCTTGGTGTAGAAACCCTATGGTCAAAGAATCAGCACAATTGCTCCTAGGTCGGAGCCGCAATACTCGGTAAAGATTGCAGCGAGGCCAAAGCTTGGGCAGTCGATCGGGCCGAGGAGGTAGGGGTAGCTCATACGTAAACAAGATCAGTAGGGAACATGGACAAGTGCTTGTCGAAGAAGTTGATGCGGCCCGAGTTGATTCCCTTGGCAATGTCCTTGCCGACCTGATGAGGGCTTCGCCTGTTAATCATATCGAGAGCGGCCCATCGGTTCTCCGTCTCAGAACCGGCCGAGGCACCGACGAAGAGGGAGTACTTCATCTTGCTCTGGAGGTTGTTTTGCTCGACATAGTCGGCCATAGCAGTAGGAACCTTCCTGTGATAGTGAAGACATGATCAGCGCATGATTCTCGCAGCTTTGTTTTGCGCCAAGCTCGGGTAATGAGACGCAATCATAATAGCCGGTGGGGGGTCCCGCATCGCATGAGGTCACAGAGGACACAGCTTCTCAAAACTCCCCCATTCCGCAACGCCAATTCGGACAGTGATGGAACTTACTTGGGGTATCCAACGGCAGTAAAGCCAGACCAGCCGATATAAGAACCATTGGGAAAGTGGTGGATCAGATCCTCAGGTCGCGCAAGCTTCTTTAGCAGCGCAGGGTTGCGCACGCGCGCCTTGAGGGCGGCAGAAGCAACGGGAGAAGCCATGATGAGGGGATGAGCAAAGAAGACCAAGAAAAGAAGAAGAGGGGAGATTGTTCCAAGACAGAGCGAAAGAGAAGAGGAAGAGGTGGGAGGAAGGGATAAATAGAGGATGAAGAGAGGAAGAAGAGCTTCGGGCTAAGTTAAGTTGGGGTGACAAAAAGGTGGATCATCACTGAAGCGCTCAAGGCGGGGACGTCTCCCGTGGATTTTAGTGGCTCATGAACTCGTTTTTAGTGGACGGTTTACCACGCGATAGTACCCCAGCTCTTCTTCTCCAAATGTTGATCCAAGTACCCTTTTGCCTCTAGTCCCAGCAAACAGGTACATCAGGTCAAAGCCACACGGCAGCGGGCCCGCAACAAGACATGACAGCTCCGGGTTTATAAATCCGTCAGAGAAGGGTTACAATTACAGGCGTGATCACTCACTGTTATAGTTACGCTCCAGAGATCGACCGTCATTGCCGAGAAATAAGTGCATCGGCCATGACATCCATTGGGTAAGGAATCCGGAGAAAGGGTGACAACCAAGATGGCCTGATTCTTGAACATCCTGGATCAGTCAGCAACAGTCTCGTGGTCTATTTCCAAACTGCTCATAACTACAAGTTGATCCCCATTAAAAACAAATAGAATCTCCATTGTGTATGATACTTTTCCGGTAACTAACAGTTCTGCTGTCTTTTCTCATCCCCGGCTCTTCCGTCCACCTCCACCGGCCTCCGAGCCCGCAAAGTGGAACCCCCGCCTTCTTCTCCAAAATGCCCCCTCATCTTCCGTCCGGCCGAGATGGGCACAGACCAACATCGGCATCACTCGGTTACAGTAGAGTATAGGCGCATAGCATGTTTCAACGACGCCCTGGAACTCTAGATCTGGGCCCAATTGTTCAGACGAAATTGTAGTCTCACTTACCTCGAAATGGCCTAGGTAGTTGGCAACATCCTCGAATCACTTACTGTCTTCATCAAGCTTAGGTCAGGCAGGGTTGCTAGATCTGGGGTAAACTTATGGGGGTATTCGGAGATATCAAGACTCTAGTTATATATCAAATCACAGGTGTGGAAAAGTAACCACGAGGTTATACAAGCTTCCCCTCTTGACACAACACACGAGCCAGTCGTGTTAGAATCGCACTAAACAAAAGATCTCCAGGACCTTGTTCCCTTCATACATCTCGCCATGAGATCATCCAGAACCTGCTGAACCCCGAACAATGCTCACCTCAATCGTCCACGGATGCTTCACCACACAGTGATAAAGACCAGTCCCTTCAGCAGCTTCAACCTTGTCCAATCTTCGCTCTTCATCCAGCGCCCACAACCCAGCCTTGCCTAGAAGCTCGCGGTCGGGAATCACATATGTGCAACCAATCAAGGTCAGAATAGCCCACTGCGGTACCTTCCAGGCAGTCAACCTCGCGGAAATCTCAAGCTCCTTTTCGGTCCATGCTCTGTCCAGCCTGGTGATGTTTCTGTCGCAAAAGTTGCTCCAGAGGTCAGCCACCATGGCTTCCACGTCCTGCCATTTAGACACATAGTCCTTGCCGAGGACGCGCTCGACGTTCTCCTTCCAATCCCCGTTGATGCGCGTGTCTCCCTTGATTTGCTCCTTGAGGAAGTTGTTCGTACGTTTGACAGCGACTATGATCTTGGTAGGAGGCCCTCCCTCATTTGCAGGAGGACCATAGACGATGACAAGCGGCTGCTGGTTGGTATCCGTCAGTGCAGCTCCGTTGGAGAGAAATACAGAGCTGCTGCGACGTCTGCCGTTAGTAGAAGAGGACATTTTGAGTTGATAGACGAAGAAAATGTTATGGTAGTAGTATCGTTTCGTTCTTGATCTAAGATGATGATGTGGACTGGTTGCTCAAGTTGCGATGCATGGGATTATATACTAGGAATCGCAAATTCACTAGACGGAATGAAGTGTAAAGTAAATATCATGAGCGTTGTTAAGTGCTCGAGTTCAATACAATCACCGTATGAGCCTGTGGAGTTCATGCGGCTGTGAATACAGTGAACATGGCTGCGTACACGAAAGCTGGGGTACATGGTATTCCACATTTATACCGTTGAGTTCCTTGTAGAACACTACTACCCAACTCCACTAACAATCTTTCTAGGTAGATAGGCGTAGAGTGAACAGCTCTATAATCGCAGCTGAGGTGCCTCCAGGTCACTGAGACTCTATCAACGATCACAAACCTCAGTGAATGAAAGGTTCTACTGAAGGCGTTATGGCATCACTATATTTGCACCCATGTTCAAAGTCACTGGCTCAGGAATTCAAAAACCAGATTGATCTTCTTGCGGGTTCTATTGAAGCTGTTTTTCTTATTTTCTAATTACAAATCACTAACTTGTGGCCTAGTTCCCTTTCCATGTTCACGCACTGAACACTGCTGGATCATGACCACCCTCCAATACCATGTACCTCTTGCAAAATATGCGCTTCATCTCTAACACAGAACTCAACATCGCGTACTTGGTCAGCAGTAAGCAATTTCGATGGCAAACCGACCAAAATCCCAATAACATACTCCGGAATCCCCCAGCCCTTCAGCCTCCCAACTCTGTTCATCTCCATTGTATTCCACGGTCTCTCCAAGGCAGCGTATCCATCTTTACAAGCCTTTTCTCTACACTCTTCCAACATCTTCCGAGAATCGGGCCATCTACCAATCCAACCGAGGGTCTTCTCCACATGTTTCCAAACGCCATCGATTCGTAGGTCAAGCTGTCTAACTTGCTGTGCTTCACGTGGCCAGTTGATGGGTAGCTTCGTAGGAGGGAGTCCGGGACGTGGAGGAGGACTCATGGTAGTCAATGGAGGGATGGTAGTGTCCATAGAACCAGCACCGGTCATAGGACCGAGAAGACGGTTACTTTTGTTGTTGTTGGAGGGAGTCATTTTGAAGATAATAGGAACGGTGTTATAGTTGGTGACTCTTAGCGTGACCATGGTTGATGGTATTAGTCTTGAGGTTGTACTTATGTGTATGCATTGTATGATGGATTAGAAACTAGATAGTTCAGTGTTATCTGAAGCAGTGCAAATGTAATGAACATTTTCGCTTATTCGGGAGGTTTTTAGACAGCGCAAATCCATGGTTGATAGTTGATCAGAGTTGATCGGTCAAACATGGTCTATGGCTACGTGCGTGAAGCTGTGTCACGGGCTGTTCTACATCAATGCCAATGGGGCCGCTTGTTGATATAGCAAAGCTATTTTACCATGGTTAATATTAACGGGATCAGGGAAGAAGTGATCTAGCCTCTAAGAAAGTCATTCCTCCTGAAGACGACCTCCATACTATTCATCATATCCGCGACATGCGTGCTCCTTGGTTACACGGTTCACTAGCCAATCCCAACCATTTAATCTCTTTAATGTCCCACAAACACGGCTCCGTACTTCAATAGACGATATATTCATTATCTCGTTTCATTTACCCATATAAACATTATATGAAAGCCTATATATCTGACCTCTCAACGTGTAAGTATATATCATGCACCCCCAATCCATCCGAATTACGTTCCGCTCTCATCGATGAAACACTCGTCTTAACCACCTTCTCAATAGCATCACTACCGCAGACCGCCACGGAAACGTTTCCAGGAACACTCCCAATTGCCGTTCTCATAAACGTCGCAATCTCAGGCCGTCCCTCCATGTGCTCAACAGACGATGCATCGTAAGCATAACCCCCATCAAAGCCCAACTCCACCTCTTCTTTCAACAGCTGGTCCTCCCTCCCACTATCCGATGATCGCTCAGAATCCAGTGAAAAGCGCTCTAGTTCCACACTTGGTCCTCTCCCATTCTCTTCAATCAATCTCTCGCGACTCTCATTTGTCTCATCCTGAAGAACTGCTTCAGCAACCGTCTTCGAGCCCTTTGTAACCGCAACCTCGATCATTGCCGAAATGCCCATCTCGTTGGCTCTCGAAAGTGCTCGAGAAATTCGTTGAAGATACGGTTCGGCGTGGGCTTTACGACGAACAATGTAGAGAACGCTGATCTTGCGAACACAACCGGGCGATTGAGACGTGAGCAAGTCTTCCAGAACGGGAGTTATGAATGATCCTCCAGTTGATGCTGCGATGAGAACAATGTTTTCGTACTGCTTCCAGTTTGGCACCGAGCCAAACGGTCCTGTTAGAAGTATACGCATGCTACCATCACCTCCAGACCTTTGCGCCCACTCATTCAGTTTCCTTGTTAACCCAGTTTTCGTCTTAATCGTCAATTGTATATCCTGCATCGATGATTCGGTATTCGGGATATTAGCGATGGTAAACGGATGTGGCGTCTCCCAGCGAAACGTGGGCGACCAGATGAGAACATGTTGGCCCGGAGTCCACTTGAATCTAACATTCCGAATCGTCATGAGCGTTAGCTCATCATCAACAGCTTCGACACTCGCATCGTGCGCGTATCGCACACCAGGGTTCGCCGAAACCCGCATCCGAAGGTTCCGCCAGATCGGATTCGCCGAACGTATCACGACATCATACACAAAAACGCCCACGGCGCACCAGATGCTAAACAGGTGATGGTCTGGAACGTGAAGGACGAGAAACACCAATAACAAAACAACCGAGACAATGTGCTGCATCACAAACAGCTCGTACTTTATACGTCGAAAGAAGGGTATCGTCGAAGCGACAGTCCAAGCTAGGATGAACCACGCTCCCATACCCGGGAGAACCATCTTGACTGTCTTGAGTTCGGTCCAAAAAAAGTCGGCTGCAATCCACTCATACACAAAGAAGCCGCCGTGGATGGTGGCGCTGACGAAAAAGACTCGTGATGCCCATCGATGAAACCAATTGAGCCTCTCGTATGAAGTTCCTAGTAACAGCCCAATGGGGTTGACACGGACGGCGAGAAGGAACGGCAGTGAAGTCTGCGATGCGGTGATCCATGCTGCACGGAAAGCGATTCGCTCCTCGAATCTTTCGTCGTGTTTGATCGACTTGTACGTTATCAGGAACGACACAAAGAGGGTGTAGATTACCACAGTGATGGCCTTGCGTACTGGCCAGGTAGCTAGCCAGCGAGGACCTTGATGCCATCTCGACACGAAAGATGTTGGTGTGTCAAACCATCTTTCTATCTTGGAAACTGACGTATCTGAACTTGCTCCCAAATCTCTTCTTTTTATCCTGCACACGTTTCAGCTTCATTCTTTTCTTGGTTCGTTTCGTGTCACCCACCTTTGTCTGGCGATAAAGACCGAGACCAGCTGTGAAACAGATCCAACTATCAAGACAGTCGCCAAGACATACCAATAAAGGCATGCAAGAAAGTGCTGTCTCACTGAGTCCTCACTCTGATGGCCATGGCCGTGTTCATGACCATGTTCTTCCTCCTCATGGCCATGTCCGTGGCCACCGTGTCTTTTGAAGACATCCATTGACACGACGAGGATGTCGAACACCACAGTCAAAACCAAGCGCATACAGCACTTTTTTTTAAGACAAAGAGACTCAAGAGTTGATGAGGGGAGAGTGAGAGTATACGACAAAGCCTCGTGTTGGAATGAAGACTAACCCACAAAGTCAAGGTAAGGATTACGTGATGCAGATCTCCGGTGATGCCGGACTTCAATTGGCCAAGAGACGAATAAAAGAATCTTGCTCAAATCGACGCAGCTACTAAAGATTAAATCTTCCATTTTACGGAAGAAAGCGGTGGTTAGTAGAAACTGGTATTAGTTGATTGGCGGTACTGTTGTACGAGGAACTATAGTCTCTTGTGGTGTTGCTGTGCACACATTGGCAGATACTGTAGACTTGGCCAAGTAACTCAATAGGCACTAAACACCACTTATACGATGAAAGCCCAGTGCTTACTACTCCGTATTCCCTTCATGTCTCGCTATTTAGTCTTCCAAGGTCGTATTGAGCGATAACGATCAGTCGTATGTCAGAGGCGACATTTTTTATCATCCAACAAGGTTCCAATGGGATACTTTTCCAGTATAATTAATGTCCGCTCACGGTTGTGAAATCATTTATGCTGCGGGATCGAGCGATCAAAGGGTATTATGCGCAAGTTACCACCCCAAGGTATTGAACCTTTGAGTCGCAAGCTGGTCTAACTATATATATGTCTCATAGTATCCCTCTTCAGCACCTCCAAGATATCAACAGAAATCCAGCATCCCTCTCACCTCCAAATCCATTCCCTACAACTTCAGATCTACCTACGCCAAGTGTCGATGCCCAATCGAGGCAATCTAGCTGGCCTCAAATCGCACATGACCAAGCCACTGATCGTCGACCTGCATAAAGTCGCATCACTAGCATGTGAATGCCATTTTCGCAACCAACGCAGCTCCATTGAGCGCTCTTCTTCCAAAGTCGGTAAACACATCATCCCAAGCTGCATCAAGATGTCTTGAAGAACAAGTCGTCAATGGCTTTGTCGTGCATAACAAGGCGCGCATAAAAAAGAAACGGTAAGGGCTCGACCGTCTGTCTAGAGATAAACTTGCAGTAGCTGAGGTACGCTTTTCGTGCCTGAGCGTGGCACCCCATGACCCCCAAATTAACAACTGCACGAGACTCTGCCACGAAAAAGGTCATTCAAGAGGGTGTCGTTCCCTTGTTCATCAGATGGACAGTTACTTTAAACTGTAAATGAGGTCCTCGGCATTGCTAATATTAGGCAGAGTCTTCACATGCTGTATCGTTCTGGTTCAGGTACCGGATGAGTTGTCGTTTCAAGACCCCCAACCCGAAGTTCAATCCTGGGGGTTTCTACCACGACGCGTGGAAAGGTTCCGCAAGCGCTTGCCAAGACATTCCAAGAAATGACCAGTCTTTTCGACCATCTAGATCTGTACTCACATCCTGAGCAGAAGCCCTTCATAGCTCATACAAGATCAATTCACGGTGTCTTCTCTCCAACCTCTCACTCTAAACCGCTTGATCAGCCATCTATCGATATAGCGCTGGCCGTTCTCGGTCCGGCGGGAAGACCCGGCGTCATTCCAAAGAAAAAAGCAACGCCATGCTGCGCTATGAGTCTGAACATGGGCGTTTCAGACGTCAAGGACCCCGCGATGATACCCAGGCGCTTAAACAGGTCACGAGAATGACGCCGTCTGAAACGCTTTGTCATGGGGGAACCGAGGTAGCTGATACAAGATAGAGACGACCATGTCGCAAGTCATCTAAGCATGGATGAGTTGTTAAAATGACCCAGCTCATACATAAGATGAAAAATGATTTGCATATCAGGCCCAACTAATTGACAGGATTCATGCAGCATGCATTGTTGTGCATCTGGGTTTTGTCCCACTTGATGGATGCTTGACATTGACACGTGGGTACATTGAGAGCATCAACCCGTTTAACAATCCTTTCACAAGACAATCGAAAGGTCGAGATGCCATCTATGTGTGTCTACAACTACAACATCTGCATCGCCATGTCCGTCGCTGAGTTTCCTCTGTAGCACGGACGGACCGATCAAGTAAAGCAAAGAAAGGCGCAGCTAGGTGAGCGGGCCGCACCAAAAACCAAGTGTGAAGCCAAGCAACCAACCAAAGAAAGACTGGCATCAGCCTGCGTGACTGTAGCATCTGAGTCCCCTGCAGGGCAGATCGATAGACTTCTTCCGTAGTAAGCCGATTTCTCTTGTGTTTTCTAGTCTGGACGAGGAGGAGAGGAAGAGCTTCTTGATCTCCACACACCCGGGCCACCCCCAGACACACACAGACACAGACACAGACACAGACACAGACACAGGCACGGACACGGACAGCCTTTGATTCATGTTCAACAGTGATACCCCATGCCTTGTCCTGTCATGTCCTGTCTATAAACATTCGACATGTGAAGAGAGAGATCATCTATCTACAGATCTGTACCACACAAAACACACGCTGCGCACGTCATCTGATATCCTGCCACACTCACCTCACCTCTCCCACAAATATTAAACCATTTTGCCCTCAAGTCAAGTCAAGTCTCTTTCAACTCTGCAGACATTCGCGCTACTCCTGCAAGGCTCCATAACTCTCTGCCGTGCTCTTCTCGTCCAGTCCCCGTAGCCGATCTTCCACGCGCGAAGCCGTCGCCTCGCCACCTTGGAAAGGGAAAAGAGAGAGAGAGAGAGAGAGATTCTCCACAAAGCGGGGCGTTAGTGAATAACGGGAGTTGGGTAAGGTGACATTTTTACGTGGTGGATTGTCCATCATGAGTCCGTCCCACGGCGTTACTACCGGCGATCAACAGACCAGAGACTAACAAAGATGAAAGACAAAAAAAAACAACGCACCGCACCGTAAGGATCGTCAGATATAGAGCTTCACCTCCACGAAAACAGACAATAATCTCTTGTCATCTGTCCACCCATCTTTCAACTTCAACCTCCACTCCACTACCTATTATTCATTCACATCCAATACGCAAACAGCCGGCTTCACCTCCCGGCTTCTTCTTTTTATCCACCACAACCAACCGACGTTGTGCATCCCTATCTTCACCGCCCAATCCCCAAACCCTCCTCCCCCTTAGTCCCCAACTATTCCCGCATACCCATGCATCATTCTTTTTAAAGCCCCTGCAAGATCAACTTGGCTCTGCAGCCTCTGCTAGTCGGTTGCTATCTGTCTGTAATAAGAAGCCTGCAGACCGCAACTTTGTTATACCTGGGTCCGACAATCTCGTTGATTCTCCCCGCAACCATTTCGCGTCGCTTCACCGTGGAAAAAAAAACCCTCTTTTTATTTCTTTACCCCCTTCTTTTCCCATTTTGCTCCTATAACTTGGCTGGACTGGGTTTATCGGAGATTGCAGTCAGTCGTTTATTTGGGGGAGAAGAGAAACAAGGGCATGGAGGTGCTGTTATAGAGTCTTTGTGAATCCCCTCGATACTTTGACCACCACCAACAAACATTCTTTGTTAGCCCGTCTACATTCACAACCAACAACAACAATTAACCAACCCTCAATTCGACTCTTAGTCTTGGATGCGCACCCATCATGGAGGAAAGGTCTGAGTCGCGCGCTTCGGGGACGACGTATCACAGCTTCAACGATTCGGAGCTGTTTGAGCCCACCTCGCCCCCTCGACCACCCGTCACCTACGACAGTCACAGCCTTCAACACCTTGAGCACCTCCAAGTTGAGCTGAAGCGCCAGCAGCGAGAAGCCATGAGCACCAACAACAATAACAACAGCACCAGCAAGGATTGGGTGAGAGAGCGTCGTCCCTCAACAGCTGCAAAGATGCAACGACAAGACTCAGGCTACGAGTCCAACACCCCACGAAACTCTCATGGAAGCTCTAGCTCCAACAGCTCTTACCTTGCGGTAGGCCGTCGATTCTCCAACGGCTCATCCAAAGATAGCAGCACCAAAGGTGGTGTCCGATCTCGCTTCCGCAACCGCCCATCTCTCCGCCGCGCAGCAAAGACTCACCCAGTGCAACCAGCTCGCACATCCAACCAATCCCTCCGTCTCGTGCGCACCAACACAACAAACCAGCAATCAGCCGCCTTCTTCCACTTCCCATCTCCAGACCCAACGCCTATCCAGCTCGCCGACAGCGTGCCTGACCGCCGTGTCCAACCCACGCCCATCCCTTCTCCACCGCCACAGACAACTCACTACTGGACCAGCGACCGCACGCGCCGTCTCGAGTACGCTGCCATTGACGCAGCTACACGCGGCGTAAAGGGCTGGGTTCTAAAGCATCTCGTCCCCGATTGTTTCGTATCGTGCGAGAACAGACACGTTCCCTTCGATGACGACTCGGGCAGTGTGCGTAGATACAGGCTTGAACTGGAAGATGATCACGCAGAGAAGATGAAGCATGGCGTAAACAAGCCAATGCGTCGACGCAAGGGATGGCGATTCTGGCGCCGCAACAAGGTCGATACGCAGCCCACGGCGTACATCTGATCCAAACTACCAACCCTCCCCAATTACTACCGCATTGCAAGCAGCATCGTTGGCGTTATATACCCGTTGTTTTCTTCTTCTTCTTCTTCTTCTACTTCTTGTTAATTGTCAACATTTCACAGACGCATGATATACAGGATAATGATTGAAAGCATTTGGAAGCGCATACAGAAACTACGAACTAGATGAGAAATGGTCATGTTTTTTTTTGCATGGTGAGAAATCTTTTTTTTTTCCCTTTTGTTTTGTTTATTCAATTACTACTCCAACTCTTTGTTTAAAAACAGATATAAGATTATTTTATTGCTATTTATACCATAGTTAGTATTCTTAAGGCAAACCAAGATTGACTTCCAAAACTGTTGTGCTTTCTAATTGGGTGATTTGGTGAGGTCCATAATGTTTTCTTTGTTCTCTCAGCTGCATTGATTGATGAATAGGATGGACCGAGCTTTATTTGATGCCCAGTTCTGATAATAATGGCATCTTGCTCGAACTGACAGGGAAGATAATTAACACTCGACCTTTCAACAGCCTATTTCAAGACTCGAATCATGCCACACCATCCATCACCTGCAATGTTTCCCTCGCCGACTCAATCCCCGACACCCTCCGCCGTGGACTACTCCGTCTCCAAAGATCCACTCCGGAGGCCAGCATCGGAGCCCTGCCGCCGACCGATTACCCCCGCGCGGAGCCGTCGGTCGCCCGAACCAACAACATCTGCTAGAGAAGACTCGATCGACCAAGCCGTTGAACATGTCCCTATGAACCTTGCTCGCGTCGTCGTCAACATGCAAGAATACTACACATCCGAGCTCCAAATTGAAAGACAAAGAACGGAAGAACTCGCCAGTCAGAATGTACGAATGATGAAAAAGATAGACGACATGGAAAAAAGGCTGCAGATGCATGTGGTTCTCATGGACGGCTTCGTCAATTTTATGAGAGAGGTCAAAGAGAAAGAGGGCAAATTCGCATTCGCTGGCAGCGCCGAGCTCGAAATTGCAAGATCTTTCGGGGGAGAGCATCTGGAAGAAGTACAAACTCTTGTCGCAAACAATTACTCGAACCCGCAGTCCGTTCAACAAAGCGTAGAACAACCAACCTTGAGCGAGAATATACTTTCCGATGGTGAAGAAGAGGTACAAGAAACGATCCAGTTCACCCAACAACACAGCTCTTTTGAAGCCGGACTCTTTGATCAACTACCGCCAACGCCAGATATGGATACACCTCCTGTGCGAAGTACGGGTCGAAGAGCACCAAAGCGAAGAAATCCCCCTTCCAGGCCGCGACGAGAGATGAAGCGAAGAACAAGACCGAGCCATCTAAGTGTCAGACTTCGAGATACATCATCTTGGACTCCTATTAACACCAGGGGCAATACACAGCAGTCTATAGATTCCGATGTAGACCTTGATGAGCAACCTGGTGAGGATAATGACCTTGACTATGCCCCAGATCTCGGAGAAGAAGAGGAGGCACAAGAAGAACAAGAGCCGTTTGAAGCACCTACATCCCATGCCTCATCTCCCTCCCTCTCAGGCTCCAATCCCAAATCTCGCTACTCCGTCCCCCGCTCCATAGGTTATCGCTACGCCGCCGGACCTCCTGGCCGCCGCTTCAAATACCACCGAATGCCCAAAACAGTAGCCCTGGTCTGGCAAGAGTGGAAGCACGGCAGCCATGGCAACCCAGCTATCGAAGCCCTCGAGAAGCGGTATAACACGAGGTGGCGCTTAGGTACTCTACAAGAGCGCAAGTACGCGAGCAATTACGTTGGTGTAAGGCAGAAGATTGTGAGGAAGGTGGAGGAGATGTGTGAGGAGGAGGGGTTGAGTGTTGAGGAGGCGTGTGAGAGGTTGGATGAGAGGGTTGATGGGAGGATGCAGCTTCTGATGACGGCTTTGAGGAAGGGGGAGGATCCTTTGGTGGTTATTCCGAAGAGATGGAGGTAAGTGAGTTTTGGTGCTGTGGACTTTTGAGTAGATTCTGTATAGTAATGTGAGACTGACGATGAAGAGCCGCTTTGTTGCTGGTATCTAGACTAAACTAAACTCTTCTTGTGAGAATTGCGAACATGTTCTATTTTGTAGCTTGTAGGTAGAAAAGCAGAACAAAATGAACTCAACTGGGTTCAGCCAAGTTCATACTCGTCAATCAAATGTCCACCAATCTGAAAGACCGCACAGCTGGTCTACCAACAACGGACAACGAAGAACGTCTTTGACCTCCTCCAGAAGTAATGCAGAACTACATCCTAGTTGCTTTGTTCCTCTACCCGAGCACTCCCCTTGACCACGAACAACCCTCTTCGACAGAACAACTTCACAGCAAAAAACAGATAAATACTCTCCAACATGGCATCAGAAACACTCAACCACCAGCTCCAATTCACTGTCTCTCTCTCCCTCTTACCAAGATAAAACCACCAGTCCTAAACCCGCTTCACAACTAAACTACACCACTAACAATGTGCTACATCCAAGTAATCCACTTCACACGCTGCGACACTCGTCGTCCAGCAATCATCAACCCTACCACAGGCCAGGCTCTCTACCATCCTCTCGAACCACCCCAGCCCTGCGAGCACCCCAACAAGTTCCACAATTCAGCGTGTCCCTATCACGGATCATGCTGTACTCCAGGCCAGATCCAAGTCTGCACCGTTCAAAGCCGCGGCGACTTTTGTCGAGGATGGCAGGCGTACCATCAGATTATCAACCCGGCCTACATGTACTCGAGTGGCTTAACTGCCGAGATGCAGCCCATTACCGACTGGGCTGGCCTCGAGAAAAACACGGATATCTTTGCCTACGAGGAGGATATTCGTCGTGATTTCTTCGACATTGGCGCAGACATGTACGAGCTTGCTAAGAAGGGAGAGTGGCTCGTCAACTACCTCCTAAGCGGACAGACGTATTCCCCCGAGCACGAAGCCAGTCTTGTTAGAGAACATGGCCAACTCTACACCGCGTGGTCGACCGTTTTTAATGAAATGCTCGACATGCAGGAATCGTGGGACAGTCTCACTAAGGCAGGTTGTATGGAAGTCTGCCCGGCGGAACGCCTCCAAATTCACCCTTGGCGCAACGTCTTCCAGGACTGTCTCAACATTTGTAAAGGCTTTCCTATGTTTAAGGGTAATCCTTTTACTTGGCTGGAGAACATTGAGCGGCAGGATGATATCCTTCGATGGCATCCGTACTACCACAAACCACGCAGGCACAACACCCCAGTCGCTCGTGCTGATCGTCTCTGGCGATCCCCTGCTGCACCGCGACGACCTATGCCAGCTGCAGTGCCTGAAGTTCCACATACTACTCTCCCTGCTGCTCCTCCTGCACCCCAAGGAGGAGGTCATCCGGGAATTGCGCCCAATGTATATCACATGCATGGTCTGCAATATCTCCAAGACTATCGTTCCCCTGATGAAAAGCGCCGCCCTTCAGGTGGCAGAATCCCTTCATGGGCTATCCCCCACGGCGAAGAACCCGACTTTGAATGGAAAGAAATCCACTGGGAAAAATTAGCCGATCTCAACGCCTCTCCTCCTATGAGTCCCAATGGTACGCCTCACCCTCCTCTCGAGGCCATGGAGAAGCTTTCGATTCCAGAAAATCGCATCACCTCCCACGCTGATACTATCTCTAACCCTTTTAATGATGAGTTTGAAGAGGATGGGAGTGGTGGTGATGAGTTTATGGGGACTGAAGTAACAGCCGTGCGGGAGTATCTCCATGTCCCTGCCCCAAAGGCTTTTCCGTCTGTGAAGTCTCGATCATTTAAAAGAAGATTGAGTCAGACTGATATTTTCAACGGGGGAATGAAAAAGAAGCAGAAGAAGTGGGCTGGACAGTGGACCAAGCAAAGCTGTGCTGTTTAGATGCGATCAAGGGTGTTTTATCACTTATGGAGTTTGGAGTTTGAAGGTTAGTGCTGTCAATATATAGATAGATTTCTTAGAGTATGATAGAAGACATCCATGTATATTCATGTTATCTTGTGCTATCTTGAGTTCACTTGTTATACCGTCTGAAACCAGTAACCAGGCCAGTTTCTTCATCCCTCTCTACACCATCCCCAATTACAATGCCCTTCCCACGGCGTCCGAGAGTCAAAAGGCTCTTGCCAACAGCATTGTAATCACCAAAAAACGCATGTGCACGCACGTCGTTACCAGTAGTTAGTCCATGACCCAGAGTCACACCCCACATGTCTCCAATACGAATAGCATGGGCAGCAGCACTACCATCTCGCTCGAGCAAGACTGAGTAAACGCAGCCCGTATACCTCACAGGACGGTCAGCTGCATTGGCAGGGGAATACCACCGCTTACCGTCTGAAGAGACGGGATGCCATGGTGTCACAAGAACCTTGCCTACACGGCAGAGAATCTCGTGCTCAACCGGTGTCTTGAGAACCATGACAACACGTCGTGAACCTCGAGGTGTGCGGACCTTCATACCTCGACGAAGCTTTCTGATCTGTACCGTCCGACCAGACGCGAGCGCTACGTCTGTTGATGCGGCGAAACAGACCCCAGAGCTGTTGCGGTACATGGACATGCTGACGGGTGTGTATGAGTGACTGCCCGAGCGGCCATGGCCTCCAGCTGGACGCGAAGGCTCTGGAGCGGGCAGGTTGTCAAATACCTGGTCAAGTTCGTCCCGACAAGAGATGAACAACGGGCTTTCAGTGCCGTACTGAAGAGGCCCAAAATCCTTGAACGAGTTGCAGACTTGACGAGTGTGTGCATTGAGTAAAGAGGGGAGGTAGTGACACCCCCATTTCTTAAAGTACTCTTCGCTCTCGATAGCAAGGAATACCTGTCCCTTTGGGTCTTCTGCTGAGATATCCTGCAAAAGAGATTTGTTCTTAGGATCGTCAAAGTTCCTGGCTGGAAGATCTCTGATCAAAGCCTTCAGCTCGCCTCTCTTAGCCTCGATATCGTTTATAGCCGCATGCTCGCCGGTTGGTTGGATAGGGAACATTGACGAGATAAAATTGCAGATGAGGGATCTAGACTCATGGTAGGCAATCTCCGAGGCGGGCAATTGGCTACTATCAAGAACACTGCGTCGAACAGTTGTCATCGGGGCGAACCCAGCGTCTTTGGATAGCATTGATTCGAGAGCCTGACGGCTTCGAGGACAGTTACCAGGTTTGACATAAGCCAAGGAAACTTCAACAATAGAGCTAGAAGGATCCTTCTCCTCGAGTAGCAAAAGGGCCTTGGTATTGCTAACGCGAAGGAAGATATCCCGAGACTGACCGAACTGCAAGTTTCCCAACGACAAGGTCAGCTCGCCAATGCTATCTTCCGAGTCGTCTGAGTACTGAGGAGGTTGCTGCTCTACAGACGTGCCAGTAGTCTCTTCCAACGCCAGAGACCTAGAGTAAGTGAGTTTGAGGACCGCACGAGTTGCAAACGTGCTCTGGAGGTTTGCGACAGCGTGGACAAACACAGTTCCGATCATGCCAGCATCTGGAATAAAGGCGTAGTTACCCCCACCAATCTCAGCAATCGACTTGAGTAATCCTGACCAGAGGCTATAGCCAAAGCCAAAGGTGTGGATGGAACATGGGAGTGGTCCCATGGCACGGATCTTGGGGACGAAACCGGATCCAGGATTCCTGAAAGAGGTAAGCATCTTTAATTAATGGAATAGAGTCTGAGGCTTACATGTGGTTTGGCATGCCATCGGTGAGGACCATGATGGCTGGGACGTTGGTCGACGATTCATCCTTTTTAAAGAGTTTGATCCCCTCTAGCATACCCTGCCAAAGATTCGTAGCATCTAAAGGTCTCATACTGTTGATACACTTCTTGGAATTGGCCTTGTTGTCTTTGTTCATGGGTATCAGAGGCTGCAGGACTCTGGCTTTGGATGCAAAAGTAACGATTCCGAGCCGATCATTCTCGTTCATGGTCTCGATGATGGTATGAGCGGCATGTTTGGTAAGATCCAAGACAGAAAGACCGTTGGTCTCACCATCCTCTCCGGGAACTGGGGCTTCTGCCACCATACTACCTGAGACATCGATGACGAGAACGATATCGCAAGGGACGTGTGGTATGTTGGCGGAGGGAGCCGTGGGAGGTTGGATCTTAACCAAGAGGCCGTTTCTGGACGGTACAGGCTCTAGATGAAGAGTTGCATCTTGGTCTGAGATGACTTGAGGGGCAGTATCCTTCTCATCTTTATTTGGGTCTTCGTTGCTACTTTGCCCGCTCCTCGAGCTGATGCTGTTAAGGAAAGGTACTCTCTGCGATGGATGATGAGTCGGGTGTAAGACGGGAGGGGACTTGCTGATACATACCACCATGCTGGGCTATCAGTTCCTGTATCAACAGATATTTGTGAGGAAGAGTCTTGAACGAAGAGTCACGAGTGAAAGAGAAGAGGATGGGATGTAAGTCATAAGCTGACAGAAGACAAGGAGCGAAGAGGAGTCTTTTAAGTCCTAAATGCCAAGGTTAATCACTCACTAGAATCTAAGTACAGTACAGTAGAAACTAAAAAAGATGACTCTGGCCGATCTGCTTACTCGCGTAGCCAGTCATACCGAGTGCAGTGCGAGATGACTGTGTGCCGCATTCACGTTGATTGCGCGTAAACAGAGCCAAGACAAGCCATGATTCTAGGATTATGCCTGTTGAAATTCTAGGACTGATTAGGTACCTAGTTTTAACTATGAGGCTGATGTTATGAAGCACATTCCGGTTTCTTGGTGCGCCGTGTTACAGCGGAGGCAGAGGCTGATTGTGTCTGCCTTGAGGCACTGTTGTTTTGTTTCATACTAGTTAGGCTGTCAGCTTTCAGAGGGTGGGTCACTTTGGATTCAAGGCAGATTGCATGGCATACAGCAGGGCAACTACGGACTACCTACCTACCCTGTAGCTCTCCTCCATCTTAGTCATCCAGAAACTCCCACTCTCCAAACGCGCGACCCCTGACAACTTTAAACTTATACACGTCTCCTCAAGCCTCAAGCTCGACATCATCGCTATCGCAACCGTCCCCGCGCTTGCTTCCACACTCTTTACAGAACCGCCAAAATGACTCGCGCTCAGCAAACCATCTCCCTCGCTCTCCTCGTCTCCTCTGTACGCTTCGACCCCGATTCCCGTACCCCTCTTCACAACTAACCAGCGCATAGCTTTACCTCGCCCTGTTTCTCGAGCTCATCCCTCTTCCTCCTCTGATTCAGGAGCAGATTGTCCCCGTGGTATGCCGAACCCTCCTCAATTACTGCTCAATTGGGATGCTAACTCGTAGTTTCGTAGCTCCCCTTCTGGGCTCTCGTCTCGTTCGGCGCATTCCTCCTCTTCCGTCTCGGCTACGGCATCCTCACCTTCAACGACGTCCCCGACGCGCACAAGGAGCTCACGGCGGAGATTGAGCAGGCCAAGGCTGAGCTACGACAGCTTGGCGTCACTGTCGACTAATTGGCAGGCGAGCACGATGCACTTGTGATGATGACATCTTAATGGAATGGGTATAGAGGCGAAAAGGGGGTCAGGAACAAGGGCTTCACATCAGGCTGTAGGGATGGCCGAAATATATTAATTGAAATAATCTGGTATCTTGCATGTCTCCTCCTGCGGCCTGCGCAGAAGAGACTCTTGATATAACATCATGGGATATGTTTATTCGTGAATGCTTGATTCTCCATCTAACAAACTCCTTCATGATTGCTGGAGAGCAATCAATGCCACAATTGTTCGTACAGCTGTCTCTGTCTCTTCCTCGCCCTGCACAAGCTCTGCAAAAAGATTGGGGATCTTCCCAAGAGACCCTCGTTCATCTGTCTGATGCCCTGTGTTTTGTTAGCAAAAGGTCCTATCATCGATAATCGTCCACTCACATTTCCCAGGAGCGCCCACCAAGACAGAAAGCTTGCTCAGGGCCTCCCCAGTCCAATCAAACTCGGTCTTCCACTCTAGCCGTACCGTTGCCCCTGACTCTTCTGCACCATTATGCGGTATCGATATGTCGAAATACTGTTGACCCATGTACCGTATAAGGTCTGTCTTTTTGATGGACTCTAATCGCGTAGGCTCATTCTCATCCTCCTCTTCATCTGCATCCTTTCTCCGCCGGGGCTTCCGAGCACGCATTTGGCTCGCTGCCTCTGATATGCCATCCTTAGATCCCAGACTTTGTTCCAGTTGACACCAAAAACCCGCTCTCTCAACTGCAACTCTGAGCCATTCACCCATCGCCCACGTCAAAATGCCCACATTACGCTGCATGGATCGGTTGCAGTCGCCTGTGCAGATCTTCCGAACAAAAGGGCCAAGCTCAGGCTTTGCAGCTGGCTCTAGGGCTGTGACATCGAGGTCAAGAACAGTGAGCTCGATAGCATTCACTGTCATATCTACCTTTGCCGTGAATATTCCCGGTATTTCACGAGACCGAAAGGTGATGGCGTGCAATTGCCTTAGCGGCTGTTCGGCAGTCTCTTCCAGAATGGAGATGTTTGATGATATCGAGAATGGGGAGAATAGCTCTAGGTAAGGCAGCTCTTCTTCTGCTGTCATGGAAACTGGGTGATGCGACTTGACTTCGACCTGCTTGTCCTCCACGGGTGCTGACGGCGCAGGGGGGACTGCCTTGCCGAAAGGTAGCAGGGCAGTAGGGTTTAAGGTCGCTTTTAATAATTGCTGAGACGCTGTTTGGCTTGCATTTGTGTCTTCGGTAATAAGATGACGCTGAATGAGGTCCAGGACCGCTTCCTGGTTCGAAGGCGCAAGGACGCGACCAGAATTTTGCATCAAGCGAATTCGTTCATTCTCTCTTTGTGCAGTTTCAAGATCCTTCTGTAACGCTTCAATCTCTTCCTGAACCATTTCTAGTTCCTTCTTCTTAACTGCGTCTGGATCAAAAGAGCGGGGTTTTCTAGGCTCTGGTGCGGCCTCAATAGGTGTCTTCTCTTGGGTAACCCTGGCAGCGGATCCGGCACCATGAAAGCTTTTCCTGGGTTTCTCCAACAATCGCGATGGCGGCTTCGCTAATGGCGAGTCTCTTTGTTGCGATAGTTCACGGAATCGAATTGGGCTATTGCGGAAGCTTTTGCGTAGATCTGGATCGCGTGGAGGGACCCTAGGCGCTGGTTGCGATGCTGATGGAGCTGCATTTTGGGAGTTGGTTTGAACCAGAGGCGGGAGTTCTGGCGGGGGCATAGAAGCTGGTGGAGGTGAGGGTGAGAAATCAGGCAGAGGCGGCGGCGGACTTGGAGAGTCTCGCTCCGGTTCAGGTGCTGATGCTGGAGAAGACTCAGCTGGCGCAGGCGATCTGACTGGAGATGGAGACCGAGCTGGAGGAGGCTGGTCGGTTGGTGAGAGGACTTGAGCTGGAGATGAGCTCACGGCAGGCGAAGGAGACCTGACTATCGAAGCAGACTTGGCTGGCGAGGTCTCTTCGGGAGGTGCAGATCCCTCAGATGGAAGCAGTATATTGTCTTCGGATTCCACGATAAGTTCGTCAATTGCTGGACTAAGCGCAGGCTCTGGCATGGAAGCAGGAGGTTCGGGAGGTGAAGAAGCCTGGATTGGAGGCGGTAGCTTTGGTTCAGGCATTGAAGCAGAGGGCGCATCAGTTTGCATATAGACACCGGCTGGCGGTGATCGTCTCAACACGTTACCACGAAATGGATTGATGTCCTCTTCCTCTGGGGCATCTTCTGGGGCATCTTCTGGGGCAGACGCAGGTATTGGGCGGGGTGGTGACCGCCTTAGTACATTGCCACGGAAAGGGTTGAAATCCTCATCCTCACCCTGCGCAGGCATTGGGCGCTGACCCGGTCTGGAGGGAGTCCGTCTGGCTGCGGAGGCCATACCTCCTGTTATACGCCGTATCGACCTCTCCAAGCCTGGTGTCATCTCATCAGGACGCGTTGGTGTTGGCGCATCGCTGACAATTCGACTTGTGGCCAAGCGCGCTGCCAGAGCCTCTGAGGGGCTCTCTGCCACACTTGTACCAAAGGAAAACCGTGCTGCAGCTCGAGCACTGGGGAGCTTCTCTGGTGATCTTGACCTTCTTCTCTCTAAAGCTTCCGGGTTATGTCGTGCGAGACTTGCTGTGGTTGGCGATGCATAAGATGGGCGTCTACGACGAGGTGACGCGGGTTCCTGAGAGGTGCCAATATTGAGTGAGGTACGTGGCGATGTACGGCGCCGCTTTGACGCGGATTCCTCCATGGTATGAGATGTGAGGCCGGACTCAAAGCGATTTCAGATTATATCCATCCCTTGATTTGGCTAATGTCGAATTTCAGTATCTTGTCGATATTTCGTCTTGTCGCATTGGCTCTTGTTTACTTGAACAGACCCTGTCGCGTATCGAAGTGGGCTTCACCGCTTACCGAAACGGGCAAGCTGTTTTCGTGATGTTGGAATGTAGCTCTTGACTCAGTGAGACAAGACGACGACAATTTGCAGCAATGAGATATTGCGCAATGAATTAAGTGAATGATTGAAGTGCGTCTTGTAACTTTGTCAGATTCAAACAAACATTGAACGCGAGAGCATGTGACGTGAGGCTTCAAAGTCTGCTGATTCAGCAGGTAGGGCAGCCAATCAGCATGTATATGAAAAGGGGGTGCTCTTCAAATTATGTCTTGACGCCTCCGGAGTAGAAAAACCGAAGACGATAGAAACCTTAGAATAGGCCCTTTTTAAGGAACCGAGACTTAAACTACTCAGAATATGCAATAGCAGTTATTAAGTTCTAAACATATGCAGCAATGACTTTACTCAATTCTAAAGAACCTCCTTTGCAAAGTCTGGTTGCTCTGAGACTCCTCTGACACGCCCCGTCCTTTATCTAATTAATGCCCACCCCTACCGATGACGTCCGAGGCAAAAACGGACTTCCGACATTTGCGAGATTCAACACCAAGTTTCTCGGCTCCGGCGATCCGCATTACCAACTCAACTTCCTCACTTTCAACAATTTCCTTCTCCAACCTGCCACGCCCGAGCACACCCCTCGAATACACTTTCTCTACGATATCTGATAGCGCCCGATCAGCATAATGTTATCATCGGCCAGATTAATACCGAGGTTAAAAACTCTATCAACCTCAACAACATCACGAGCTCTCGTCAGCGCGATACCAAAGCAAACTACACAAGAATGGCCTCAACGCTGTTCCCTAGGTCCATACTACGAAATAATCCTCAAGAATCCTCAACCAATACCCTCCGAAAAGCCTGAAGCCCCACCACATACCGCACACCCAACTACTCAACCACAATCCTCCACGACCACGACAAAGACAACCGCACAACCAGACGCAGGACCCCAACCCCAAACACCAGAAGAAAAAGCGCGCATAATATTTGGCTCTCGTCTCCTACCTCCCACCGAAAAGGACGAGCGCCTAGCAGCCCGCCAGGCACAATCAACATACATCGCTGGTATTCTCGTACCGCCCAAGCCCCAAGAGCCAGACAACTGCTGCATGAGCGGCTGCGTAAACTGCGTATACGATCAATACCGCGACGAGCTAGAAGAATGGTCTCTCAAAAATGAAGAAGCACAAGCAGCGCTGCGCAAAGTCGAAGGGTCCGTAGACTCGGATGGCGGCGGCTCAGAATCCAACTGGTCTGCGCCAGAAGTCGGCAAGGCAAAGATTGCAAAGGACTTTTGGGACGAAGAACTCTATAAGAGTCTGCCAGTTGGGATTAGAGAGTTTATGAAGACGGAGAAGCAGCTGAAGGAGAGACATGAACGTGAGGACTAACACAGAACTACAACCTACAGCAGAAGGGTAGAGAAGACGGAAGAAAAGGATGGTACTACATATTCGGAGCATATACCCCGTCGCATGCATTGTTACAACGTGGCTTGGGTGCGATAGAGTTGACGATTAGACGACATAGACTTTTGCGTTTTGTTTTTGTTTGAATAACAGAAAGATTACCTTTCACGACGTGTTATCGGCTGCGCATTTGACAAGGTTTGAGTCAATGAGGACACATATAAAGCACATCAACATGGCCTACCTCTTGGTCTATCTGTGCTTCTTAAGCCATCTCGGTATCCGCTCTCACTCATACACAACATCATCTTCCAAACCTTGACTGAATCAAGTCTCAACTTTCTCTCAATATTGGCACACGACTAGCTATTTCAGTAACAGACGTTTATATCTTGCCTTTGAAGAAGCACTATCGCTTCAACTCTCGATAGCCCGCCATGCCAACCCAAAAAGCAGCCCAACCATGGCATCCCGAGTACTCCCTTAGGGTTCGAGATGACGTGTATATCATTGATACGCTGCCCGAGTATCGCCTTGTAAGTCGGGACGGCGTGGACTTTATTGGTACGAATCCCGACGAGCGTATTCGCTATTCCAAGAGAAAATCCTTCACCATCTGTTGCAATCCCGATTATGGCCATATTCTCGACAAGTTCATTCGTTTCTTCACGTGGAGAAAGCAGCGTCTAACCGAGGAATACCGCCTCACCAGGTTGTTTTCCTCAACCAAATCCAACATGTATACCGCCCAGATCGGCGGCCAAACATATGCTGTCAAGCTTGGAAGTAATCCAGAGTACATGGCGAGAGAATTGCGGAACCAGATGCTCGCGCACGGAGGTTTGCAGCATTTTTGGAGAACCGCAAAGGGACCTAGCATCGCATTGAATCTACTGGCTCCAATTCAAGTTCCAAAACCCGAGGCAAAGATCGTCCTGGGTCGTATCTACAAGCCGGGAAACGCATGTGCGGGTTTCATCATGGAATATATTCGGCTCCGGAACGCAGAATACGTCCGAACTCTCATCAACAAGCATCTCGATCCTACGAGTCAGAAGATTTCGGAGCAAAGCCAATACTTGGGGAACGTGAGACTTCATCTGCACCTGGGTAAGATGTCTCCTCCCCATGAGGCCCTGAGTGCAAAGCTCTTGACACGACCAGTCTATTTCGATCAGGTATGGCGTAAAACATTCAATCCCGTTGTACCCTGGGCCCAAACTATGGGCATCACGCTTGCGATTCTCCATTGGGTCTGTCACCTTGATGGAAAAGATGTCAAGTTTCTCATCGCCAACAAGCGTGCGTTATGGATAACGAACTTCGGCAACTGCAACTCTTTTCAACTAGATTCTATCCAGATAGCATCTGTGGTCAAAGCCGTGACTGATAATCCGACATGGCCCCAGTCTTCGCATGCCTTGGGTCTCGATCCTATGCGTTACGGCTACAATACGGACAGCGCATGTCATGGCTTACTTTATGGTTACCGTATAGCAAGCAATGCTATCCTGGGCACTGGAAATACGTCGCTGGCGGAACAGTTTATCCTCGAGCTGAAGTCGGCATGGCGGCTGCGACCAGCAAATCCATTGGAGCTGTGATTGATAAGATCCTGGATGGAAAGTTGTATGATGATGTAAATAGCGCGGCGTTATGGGTAATCTAAGACATTGATGTCTCCTTGTTTATCATCAGTTCCATAGCTTCTACAACTTCCCTTTGCGCAAGCAGGTAAGGGACAACAGAAATTGACTGTGGTTTGTAAAGTCTCATTCATCATATATAATGATATCTTGTGTAAATCTGTGCGCCATTTTCCTAACTCCAAATTCTCAAACAAATATTTAGTTGCTCTTAGTCTGCAGGCTAGCGTTCCTATCATGCTCGTCGATATCGATAGCCTCCCAGGGATAGTTAATCCAGACGTCGCCGACGGTCTCGGCGGCAGAGTAACGGGTGGTGAGCATATCATTGGGGAGCTTGCCCTTCTTAGGCTTGTCCTTGTTCTAGCGTGTATGTCAGTGATTGCTCATAAGAGGCTATTCTTGGAACGTACGTGAAGAACAAAGATGCTAAATTCGGTCTTGGGAGCGGGAGCACCCTCGCCCATACGCTGACGGGCGACCTCAACGTCCTTCTCAAGCTCCTTGACAGCGTATTCGAGAGTGGTTCGGGTGTCGTCAACCTCATCAACGATAAGGATTCGCTTTCCAACGAGGTTCTCCATCTCACCAAGGGCGGTCAAGTCGAGCCACTGAGTACGGGTGACCTTTGTACCGGGGGCCTCAACTTCATCGTTGCCGAGCGATTCGTATAGGGAGAGGCCGATGGCCTGGATGGGGATGTTGGGAGCACCGCCCTTCTTGAGGAAAGATCGGAGGATTCGAGCAGGTACGTAACCACCACCGCCAATGGCGATCAGGAGCTGGGGCTGGAAGTCTGCGAGGAGCTTCTCAGCGGACTTTTGGCACATTTTGTGCACCTGGAAGAGGGGTCATGTTAGCGACAATTTCCCCACAAGCTGTACTATATGAAGACGGCCAGCGTGTATATGATGTGTGCAAGTCGAGCGACTGCAGAGGCGTTGCTAGAGACTAATTCGGCATGTTTGTCTTTAAGCTCAGACAAAGTGGCGCATCGCTGTTGGGCGCATCATGAGAAGCGCATCTCGACCCTCGTCATCAAGGCGGGGTGGCGGGGTAGGTCCTTACATCGTTGTATGTGACGTAGAGCTTCTCGACCATTTTGGCGGTGTTATATAGTAAATCGGGCGTCGCGAAGATGGAAGCGTATATGGAATATATAGAGATTCAACTTGAAGAGACGCGACGGGGACAAATGGAGGAGATTAATGCCCAAGGAGTAAAAGAAAAAAAAAGGGGAAAAGAGAAAAGAGAAAGAAAAAAAGTAGGGCCGAGACAGCTGCCTCGGGGGATCTGCAAACAATTTTTTTTCCCCTTTGGCTCTGCCGTGGGGGGATCCACTACGATATCGGAGCTCGCCGACAAGTAAGGGTCATGAATTACTTATTTCAACCAAAATTCAACCAAAATTCAACGACATGTCCTGATATTAGGAATATTTTGCTTCATCTTTACTCTTGCGCTTTAATAAACCAAAATTAATGTTAAGAATACCCCTTTGCATAGGTATCCTATCTTGGTTCTTCCCTCTTGTGAATTTTCCGCCACCATCACCTAACATCATAACCTTAATCTTGAATTAGCTGCGGTTTAGTAAAGACATTGGTTCTTATGCCAGGGGGCACCGAGAGGGTAATTTATCATATTTTTCTCTTGAAATCTAGTCGTAGTGAGGCTTGTTTCAGTCCCATCCTCGGAAGAACCTTCAAGCCAACCCCTCCAGGTAGGGTAATCATCATGGTAAAAGAGTATCACGGTAAATCTAACATAGTGATTGACTCGGTAGATATTCAGTACCCAATAGTTAACGGAACACAATGCTGCGTGTATCAAGCTACCTGATGTAGGTTACGTCCGCACTCTATGATAACCAGTATCGATAAAGGGAGCGAGGTAGACGTAATGCTATTCCAAGACTAATGAGACTTCAATAATTCCCTAGTACAGCCATGGGATAGAATAACGAGGCCTGCACCTATGCGGACGTACAATTGTGTTTATTAAACTTTAGACTCGTTGGAACACAGTATAGCCCCCCAGATCTCTAATCCTAGGTGTATTAGAACAAACTTAGATAGTATAACCATCTGCTAATAGTTCAAAGGAATTATTCAAGTCTATAGGTCAAGCATGAAAATACTGTTTCAAAATGTTATAGAATAGCTCTAAAGGGAACTCATCTTAACGGCTCAAGGTAATCATAATCTAAGCAAAATAGTCAAAGAGTTCAGTATAAACGAGCATCTCATGCTCCATAGAATATCATCGGTGAATCATTAAAACCGATAATGATTTGCTGCCCGCCTATGATTCACTGTCTTCCCTTGATAGATTTCGTATCAACACCGCCTCATCTTCTTATCTCGAATTTCTCACTCTGACTCTACCACTATCTCTAATTTTTACTTTCATCCTTCAGCACTTCTTTCATTCATCACTTCCGACACTTCCAGTCAGACAACTATCGATTTCCTTTGTCTGAAGACGTGCAAACGTTTCAATCGTGCTTTCACTATGTCTCCTGGGCCGTGTGAACCTCCTAAAGGGATCAAGCGTGAACGATCTCCAGATCCTCCGCCAATTCCCGGCGCCGACTTTTCCAAGCCCCAGGCCAGTGAGTCAAGTGCAGTGATATCACAGCCACCGGAGTTTTTCTGGACAGCATGTGGCAACGAAAGGGGGCTAGAGCGACTGAGAATCAAGGAAGCTGCTGTAAAGTCTGCTGAGAAAAACTGTGCACGTATTCGAACAGCACTTGAGTCCACCGTTGGCAAGATTCAGATAGATTCCCAACACGAAAACACTGAGGGAATGGAACGCAGAATCATCAAGGAGTGGCTTAAAGAGTATTGTAGGTATATTCAGTTGTTTCATGACTTGTTGGCTAACCCGGAGTAGGTCAACTTCGGCAAAAACATCAAAACCTTGAGATTCTAGTAGGTGTCGAAGGTCCCACTGGGGCTGGCAAATCCTCTTTCCTGGGGGCACTGCTTGGGATCAAAGAACTTTTCCCATCAGGTCATCAGGGAGCTGCTACTGCAGTTGTCGGGAAAGTGTCTTGGAATTGGGACAGCGCTCCTGCGAATAGATTTCGAGCCAGAGTTACTTTCAAAAAGAAACAAGATATTGAGGAGGCTCTCAAGTCCTTACTAAAGGACCTCAACCATCTCTCAGAACTCAAGAGATCTAGGACCGGCGGCGAAGATGACAGAGAAGCAATCGCCGACGAAATCTCAACCACCAAAGATAAAATCGACTATGAAATACCAAAGGTAAAGGCTGTTTGGGGGCTTAAACGAAAACAGCTGGAGGCCGAGGCCCGCAAATGCATCGAGGAGGCCACCTACGAAGATATTGTCCAGGAGATCTTCAACACGAATCCCAAGGCTGTTCAATACCTGACTGATGGATTCCTTGAAATCAACAATTCCTCCAAGAAAGAACTCAGGGACAAGGTCAAACCATTCCTGGACTCCACGTACAGAAAGCATGGCGGGGTTGGGCGTCGTTTCGCTATTTGGCCCCTTGTCGAAAATGTTCACATTTACGTCAAATCCAACATTCTGGAGTCTGGAATGACCCTTGTTGACCTCCCTGGGTGTGGCGATGCCACCGCTAGTCGCTCGGAGATCGCAAGAGGATTCTCTCATCGTCTAGATGTGCGGATCGTGGTTTGTCCCGTAGCTCGAGCTACAGACGAGAAGCAAGGACAGGCGCTGACGCAGAGTGCATTTGACGAAGCGCAAATGAAGATTCTTGGGAAGTACGATGGGCATGGTTTTGGTATAGTGCTGACGAAAACGGACGAGATCGACATCAAAGCATATATTAAAGCCTCAGATAAGCTTAGGAAGGATCCTCAAATGTTATAGAAAGGATGAAGACACACCACGCTCAGAAAAGAAATTGGTAGCCTCAAGCGTGAGATCAAAACTCTCGAGAAAAAGGTTGAAGGGGCAGAAGGTCTTGATCGTGAGGCGGGCGAAGCATATCACAAAGCCACAAAAGATTTCATTGACAACACCCCAGGTATGTTTGCTATCAATGAGAATACATATGCTAACACTCCATCTCAGAAAATCCCGACCAAAGCCGAGGGTATCTCAAGAAACTGGAGACTGATGCAAATCAAAAGGAAGAGAATCTCAAGCATGTATCAGAAATGCTCAAGCAGAGACAGGAGCAGCTCGAGAGAGACGCTGATGAGTCAATCAACGTTCAAGACTGGCTCTATGAGAAGGCAACACAGACACGCAACCATGTTGTTCAGAAGCGGCTTCGGGCAGATCATGCGAATCGACAGAAAAAGCTCAACCACAGTAACGATGGTATTCACCCGCTACCGATCTTTCCCGTCTGCACTAAGGCTTTCTGGTGCCTCAAGGAAAATGAAACGCCCATGAAATGATACACCACACCTCTATCAACAGGAGTCTCAGCCGTAGAGGAATGGCTCCTCGAGGCAACCCTGAGCAAGCGTGAGAAGCATCTCGATGAGATGCTACACCGATATCAAAGCCTCATGAACTTGATGAGAACCTACTCACTGGAAACAAGTCAAGATGGAGACTTCAGCATCACCCGCTTGAGTGTCAAGGCTGCACTGGATCAGCCTCATAAGGCCTTTTCCGCGGTAAGCAATCCCCATACATCCTGGAATAGGAACATACCTCCCCCTCTACCAGGTTATTAACCAGGTCTTAGGAGCTGGGCTTACATCTTTCCGATGCAACCATGGGAATCCAGCTGCTCGATCCCTTCGTAGATAGAGAGCAGGCTTCCAACGCTGTCACGAAGAACGCCTTTGAAATTGCGCTGGGCTTTTGTCGCAAGTATCCGCTCGAGAAGAACAACATGGAGCTGATGGCATGGAACACGTACCACGCCATCATATCGCGCAACGGTGGAACCTACACCTCCAAGGGTACGGGAATTACTTACTCCTGGATAGAAGACTTGTAAGTGATCGACAAGAGTATCATGAACAACCTTTGACTAATAGCTTCAACAGTTCTGCTCCTGCGATGAGAGTTATTTCGAGGGCGTGGGATCGGCGGATGAACCAAAAGCTGCGCGAGATCAAACACTCCATCATAAGAACTTTTGGGAAAGCGTGGACAAGCTACATGGAGAAGCTCGAGAAGGCCATCAGAGATAACTTGCCGGCTCTGGAGGTGAGCTTCAGCGGCTTGTTAAGAATGGTCGCAAGTATCGAGCGTGTCAGTGAGAGCAAAATCGGCAACGTGCTCGATAACTTATCCAAAGAGGCCTCTTGTGTCAGCTGTGATGCTGTCGACTTTTTTGGTGACCAAATGAGGCCGATATTCGGGAGAGCTCTAGATATAAGTAAGTCTAGCCATACCCGTTCATCACCTTGGGCAGAATTCGCTACTGACTAATATTGAAAGCTGGGAAAAATTCTTTCAAAAAGCGGCGTGAGTTAATTCCTGAACAAGTCAAAAATGAAAGCCTGCATATGTGCGATGCGATGCTCGATCATCTTACCAAGAAGCTCAAAGAGAGGAAAGACAAGGTGCCAGGTGAACTAATGATAATCGGCCAGAAGGCCATCAAAGAAGTCAAATTACAAGTTGACTTTGCACTCGACAACCTGATTCAGGATAACCAGGCCGACAAAAACATGAAGAAAAAGAAGATCGAGCTGCAGCAAGAAATTCGTGCCATTCTTGGTGAATGGGAACTACACTGGCAGCAGCAAGAAGGCTATAACAGACGGACTCCCACGCCTGACTTCGGTGTCTCAGAAACCATGAGCCCAACTGACAAGTATCAAGGGGAAGAGGAAGATGACGATGACGATTGCAATTTCGTAGAAGTAGAGGATGATGGCGAGGATTCCGACGAGTCCCAATCGTCTGATGAAGACACAGACTCCCCCTATGAGGACGACAAAATGGAGTGATTTGCCAAGGCAGAGCATAGGAGAGCATGGTGGAGATACGCATGGAAAAGCTAGGTAAGCGGCGTTATTGAGAAAGCATTTGGAACAGGATTTGCATGGCGAGAAATGGCGTGGAGAGATGAGATTTGAGATTCACGGCAGTTAGCTAACCCCCTTCCCCTAGTTTTCACAGATCAGACTGGCAAATACCCAAATTGAAATTGATCCCCCTATAAAATCAACATACCCCTAAGTTTATCCTCAAGGTATAGCATGAGATACATTTGAAAATCTGGTATCTCATGCGTCCCTTTGCTCTTGTGCTTTTATGTGTTTTTCTTGCCTTAACACCTCGTGGTTCTAAGACTTGTTACATTTCGGAGGAACTCAAATCGTAAACCAAGATACAGGAGTCGTATAGAGATGTCTATAAAATTGGTATGTATCTCTAGGTCAGTCTTTCACTCAGCACATCATCCAGTCCTTTTCATCATCCGAATTCCACTCGGGATCATCAGAGATGTACTCCGGCTGCTGAGCAGCACCATTTATGCTAGCAAATACAATTGAAAACCACTGAAGGGCGGCAGCATAAGCTTTAGGGGCTTCCTACAATATGAGCTCTCTGATGTTTCATTTCATGGCTGCGTTTGGTGAGCTGAACGAATCGTTCTAAAGCATAATCGATTGGTGGGTGTTGGGTCGGAGACATATTTAGCACAGCGCAGCCCACTTGCATTCCCTGTTATTGGGAACTTCGGTTCAGCAGCTTATATATTGGGAATCGTTATGGCTTTCTCCAAAGTGTCTTCTTCTTCTGTCAGCCGTTTCAGGCGCGTCGGGCGTGGTCGATATGGCCACCGGCAACTTCAAATACACAGCTTTGCAGGAGAAAGAGATTAGGGTGCTGGTTCTCGATGCCGGCAATGAGGGAGACGCCCTCTCGGGTGCCCTTGTCGCTGTTAAGCACGTCCCTGGCGAGCACATCACACGATACGATGCCATGTCATACACCTGGGGCGACCAGTCAAACCCAGATTACATACATCTCCGGCATCCGAAACCGATTGACCACGACAAGTCATGCATCTGCGAGAAGAAGTCTTCTGGATCACTCCCCATCGGTCGCAATCTGGCCTTGGCTTTACGACAGCTCCGCCTCGAAGTCAATAGCCGAATCTTCTGGGCCGATTCAATATGCATCAACCAGCAGGACCTTGACGAGCGAGCCGCCCAGGTCCAGCGCATGCGCGATATATACAAGCACGCCCAGCGCGTCATCGCCTGGCTCGGCCCTGCAAACGAGTACAGTCCCATCGCCATCGGCATGCTGCAAGAGCTCGCCGACTGCGTAGACTTTGCCAAGGAGGAGGAGGACATCTTGGACAACCGAATACGCTTCAAGCGAGACAAGATTGACTTCATCCTGAACGGGCACACAGATAATATCCACGCTTGGTCCAAGCCGCTGCCCTTCTCTAACCAGCAGTGGCAGGCTGTAACATCATTGATATCACGGACCTGATTCCGTCGACTAGGGGTAAGCCAGGAGGTCCTGCTGGCTAGCAAAAAGACCACCCTCCTAGTCGGCGGCGACAGCATGCCATGGCTGCATTTCATGGCCGCAATCGAGATAATTGCGCAAAAGAGGGAGGCTTTGGCCGATAGGGTCAACATCCACACAATGATCGAATTCTCCACCGTACGCAGCTTTTCGTTTCTTCGACACTTGAGGGACTTTTTCACGATTATAGCTCTTGTTGAACCGGCTAAGGTGATTTATTGTGCGTAATCTGTATTATATTGATATGCTTGCTTATGCTGTTTTATGCTTGCTATTAAACCGGCTAAGGTACTTTATTATGCATAATATATATTATATTAATATACTTACTTATTCTTATTCTATCTAACTTTATTTC
>JAJJWN010000121.1:0-91215 GCA_021655885.1 Fusarium abutilonis | reverse complement strand
ACTTTTGAAAGGGACATCTGTAGAGTCCAATTGCTTTGCCCAGGCTAGCTACCTGGGTATGTACCTAGCCACTCAAAGCTATGGCTGCGACTGCCACACTTTCAACCCCACACAATTGTCCAGCCACAATGGATTCGTGCTTCAGCTCAAGCAAGGTACAGAGTATCTACCTACCCATGTAATGATCCATAGCTTCCAGTTTACACACAACATCAAACGTCGAGGCGACACATGCGCCGACTAGAACAACAGTCTGTGCAGCACGTGCAGCTCAAGCTCGAGTTTTGAACATAACCTTCTTTCCAGTCGAAACCGTTTCTTCAGCCCGCGCCGACTTGGCGCACTCGAACTCGATCAAACGAGCATGCGACGCATCCCCTGATTGTCCTACCCTTACCTAGGCCACCGTCACCACTATAATGGCCGACACCGAACGTACAATCCTCGACTTCTACCAGATCCCCACTCTCTATCCTTCAGAGTGGCCTGCCGAGAAGGATCTGGAAGATCTTGACGAGGATGACCAAGGCGACAAGACTACTAATCTGAAACGGAGACAATCCAGATACCAGGCACTCGAAAGGGCCGTTAGCCAGCGGAAAAGTCATATCCCTAGGGAAGACGACCAAGGCGGTGTTGGTAATATTGTACAGAAAGATGAACCCGATCCGTTGGGGACTACCGACAGCGTCGTCAGAACTCTCAAGTATCTTGGTCTGCCTATCCAAGATGATCATCGACTGCGTATATGCCCACAATATAGCTACTCACCCTGAGGATGTAAACTGACTTGATATGAACTCGATAGGCAATCGATTCCTACTCTCTTCGACGACATTTTCGCCAGCTCTATTCCTCTCTCAAATGCATGCTACTGCCGACACGCGGAGTCTACTCCAAGGCCTAGATGTCCTCTCGCAATCCATCGACCAAAAGTCCGCTTCCCTCAAAGTTCTTGTTGAAACAAACTTTGAGAGATTCGTCAAAGCGAAAGCTACTATAGATAATGTCTATAAAGAGATGAAATATCGCGGAACTGAGCCGTCTGACCCCAACGGTGTGGGCCATTCCAACGCAGCTCATCGTCGCAGTGTCCGGAACAGTATGGTGGATGCTGGTTTAGGGATCAATAACGCTACATCACCCCCCGGCGCCGATACGCGAAAGAAGAATGCGTTGACCAAGGAGAGCGAGTATGGTGTTTTGGGTATCAAAGGTCCACTACTAGAAGTCTCGGCAAAAGCTGAAGATGTATGGGGACCTGCCCTGGGAGGTCGAGAGAAGGAGGAAAACCTCAAAACCGTTTCAAACCATCTGACTCGATTCAAGGACTACGTGGAGTTGAGCACCGCGATAGCTGATAGCATCAAGCGAAAGGACTACGAATCGCTAGTCGACGAATTCACCAGGGCAAGAAAGATTGCAGACGAAGCGCGAAGAATGGCTGATGAACTTGATGAGGGTCCAACGGAACCACAGCTTTACCAACTATTGATAGCTGGGCGCATGTGGTATGACGTAGACCAACAGATCCGCACCTTCAAACGCGATCTGTGGAAGAGGCTCGTTACCCTTCATACAGCGGCCAGGGAAGACGGCGCGACTGGTCGTATTCAAGATCAGCACATGGAGCTCATTGGACTGCTTCTAGAACTTGGCACCGATGACAATCCTATCTGGGTGTGGCTTTTGAGTCGATATGATCAACTCAAAGGCAAGATTCAGTCGACGGCAGATCGCACAAAGGTTGAGATTGAGGTGCTTCGTCGCAGGCTGGCCGGCAACGATAAGCCTAATCCAAATACAATTGCTGCACACCTTCGATCCCTAGGCCGGCCAGTGATTGAGGACAAGCCGTTGACATTCGACTCAGCTGAAGTCGTTGAGCTCTGGGAGAAGATGCTATCGTTCCTCGATAATCTGCTCTCAAACAAGGGCATCTTGGGCGAAGTGGTAGAATTCTGGCAGACGGTGCAAGGCTTCATCAACGGCTCTGCTCAAGCTGCTCTTCCAGTGGGATATAGAGGCGAGTCTCGACACCATCACGAGTTATCACAGCAGCGTGTCGGAGAGTTACGAAAGGGAGCAGTGGAGTTGGTGGACTCTCTTCGAGAGCATGTCTACTCCTTCTTTGTGGATTTGCCCCCAGAGGATGTCTCACTACTCTTCACACCGATGCCAGTATCTCCCAACACGCCTGCCCCAGCGACGCCTTTATCAGGGGCTCTCCCCCTTACACGAGATCCTCGCTTTAACTTTGATCCAAATAATATGCCGCCGCCCTCCCCTAAGAGAGGAGAAGTGTGGGAGAAGTTGGCATTTTGGCCTCCGTGGTCCAACTCCATCAGCGGAGTTCATTACCTGTCCAAGATGCTAACGTTGGTTGGTGCTGGAGCGGGTGATTTGGCGAGCATTGAACCAATCGAGTCAGGAGAAGGCCAGGTTATTGATCGTCTCAGAAGCCTTGTTGGAGGCTCTCGGGAGCGCTGTGTCACAGCGTTGTGCGCTGCCTGGAACCGAGATGCCGAGAACATTAAGTATGTTGAGGACTGGCAGCGCTCGGTTGAGATGGGCGACGTGACACGCATGCCGGCAAGTTTTGCGGCCTTTGAAGGAACTGTCTTGTCGGGCATGCAAAAGATTCTCTACATTCCTGATGCCATGTCCAGGTCGGGTTCTGGGGATATTGTCTTGCCGCCCCCGACCAAGCTGCTTCAGATGGTTCGCAGTCAGTACGTTACCACATTGTACAAGGCTTTGAGTGGCATGGTCGAGAATGCTGAGCGATCTTTGAAGAAGACCGAAGATGACTGGTCTATTGATGGTGAGAGATCGCTCGCATCAGCCGCAGCGCCCACTATGGCGGGCAAGGGGATATTGGACTCGGGAGACAGGGTGAGTCTTCTACCACCAGTTCGAGTGATCACATTACTGACGGTTGTGTATAGAATATCCGCATGCTCATGACCCTTAGTAACCTTTCATCACTACGGTCGCAAGTGGTGCCAAGTCTTAACTTGCAGTTTGAGAACGCCTTCTCAGTCAAGTTGACTGATGAGTCCAAGAAGATTCGCGAAGTGCTTGGACAAATTCACGAACGTCTCTTCCAGTCCTACACGAAGCAGTCGATCGAGAGACTTCGCGATGTCATCCAATCTGGCATTTCAGCCCCTGACTGGGCCCCTGGTCAAGGTCAACGCACTCAAGCAGCCAAGCCATACATCTATGAGGCGCTTCTCACGCTCGTTCTCGTCCACTCCCAAGTCTCTACCACGGCGCCAGCTCTCACTGTTGAAGTTCTATCCTTCCTCCTCGAGCAGACGTCCACGCAGCTCCTCGAAGCCTTCCGCCGTCGCCCGCGGTACACTCTCGAAGCTCTCATGCAAGCAACGCTCGATGTCGAGTTTGTCGCCCAGACACTTAGCCACTACACTTCTGAGCGAGCCTCAGAACTGCAGAGTCAGATTTACCAAGAGCTTGATGCGCGTACAGACAACGAAGCACGTGCACGTCTGCAAGGCGAACTATCCGAGATGCGAAACGTCCTCAAACGACTCAGGGAAGCAAGCAAGAATGAGTTTGCTTGCTTCAAGAAGCCAAAGAGACCTGGCCACGGCCCCAGCCGAAACAACAGTGGTCTATCGGCCTAGAGTGCTTTAGAATCGCATATTCACAGTAATTCTGAGTCGATAATCAAGCAAGACAGGGTGGATGATAGTAACATGACAACAATAACGACAATGGACTCTACAGGTTAAAGAGCATGCGGGAGTAAATGGCCTATTGTACTTGAAGGATATATAGAAGCAAAGACCAATGATCAAGCAAATCGAAGTACTTTTCTCCTTATTTCAAAGTCCATTGACATCCTTAACCCTCCCTCATCAAGAAAACCTCGAGGTATTTTGTTTTTGTCTATGCCATAAACGCCATTTTGAACCACAGCCCTCATTTCTATTTTTCTTTCATTTTTTTCTTTTGAGTCGCGACGGCCTGAACGCCGGTTTATTATTCGTACAATGCATCATGATGTGGTATCAATATTCATTTGCTTTTCCATCCAGTCATTAGCCATTAAACGGTTAAAATCAAAACTGTACCCCCCCAGTTGCTTAGATTGGGTACACTTTTCTTTCAAAATGTGCACAGAATTCGTCAGCTTTGGCTTGCGAGGGTTGTCTAGGGTGTGTTTGTGATGAGAAGGTGGGAGCAGAACATCATCTCAAGTGATCGAGAATCAGCGGGTGAGAAGGGAGAGCCCTCTTGTCGGGCAAGGATAGAATCGTCTAGCAAAGTAATTAGCAAAGGGCGTAAAGTGAATAAAGATCAAATGAACTCACAGTCTAGGTCAATGCTTTGGAAATAAGCCCCAATCATAGGATCTTGTTCGGAAGTGATCAGCTTGCCTGAATCACTGCGAAGCGTTTGTGGCAGAGCCTTTCGAATAGCCAAGAGCATCTTTAGCAGTCCAGCCAGGTTGCTGCCCTGTTGCGTGAAAACGCTGGGGTCTCTCTCTAGAGGCCATCCGGGACGGAGATGGTCTTGCTCCCAGGCCTTGAACGCCCAAGTCGACTTCTCGAGGCAGTTGAGAAAGATGACTGCGGTCAGGTACATCTTGAAGTTGACTTTGACCTTGCTATCCTGGAGCACTCGGTGCATGCCGCTCAGCAAAGCTTTGGAGGTGTTGTTAGCCTTTCTTTCGGCTGCCGCGTTGAGCTGCATGCAAAGCGTCGTGTAGATATCGGCGTCGTTCTCGCTTTTGGCCTCCTGGATACGTCTGACCTCTTCCCTTTCATCGGCCGGCTTTTCGACGACGTTCCACTGCCTCTCGCGGTCGATACTCTCTACCAAACCCCACAGCTCCAACGACTTTCGAAGCAAATCATCTTCCGACTCTGCCAGTTGCTGAAGTGCGAGATCAAGGGTGACTCGCATGAACTTTGAAGGCTCTCGCTCAACGAAGAGATGAAAGACGTCGCGCATGTATGCCTCCACCTTGCCTGGGACATCCTCCTTATCCTGATCAATCATGATGACTTGCCAGAATGATTCCTTGCTGCCTCGGCTTTCCGCCAGCGACTCACTAGGCTCTAACAGCGCAACCATGGCTTCAAGAACGATGACTTTGCCTGTTTCAGGGAAATGTGATACCTCTATCACAGTGCCATCTTGGGTCATCTGTAACTGGTTCTTCAAAAGGTTAATTCGATTCTGGGATAAAACCACCTGAACACCCGCCGAGTACAGGTCGAGCTGCTCTTGGAGTCTTGTGCGCACACAGCCAGTTCTCCATACTCGAGGCGCCAAAACCTTGCGACAAGTATCGCATGGTGTTCCCTTGCCGCAGTTTTTGCGAAGGATTCTACACCTTATACAAGCACCAATCTTGCGGACCTCCTGGACCTCCTTGCGTCGCGCCGCAGTGAATCGAGATCGAGCATGACGGGGCCTCCCATTCAGCTGCCCGTCACCTGTGTCCATCCGGATGCCGCCTCGGTTCATTTGAATAGGCGGCGGGGGGTGATCATGCACTAGAGGCACCGGAGAAGCAGTTGCCAGGTACGTCATTTCACCCCATGGCTGCGAAATGCCACCATCTGGAGCTGTTACCGCACTTGGGGAGGTTTCGATCGGAGCTGGAATATCCATGGGTGGTGGTGTTGATGCACCGTTTTCGTTGACGAGCTGAGGATCAAGAAGGGATGGGTTGAGTCTAGCTGTGGCGGCGACGGCGACCGATATATTTGAAACTTCAGGCGAGGCAACACTGTTGGGGAGCAAGGCTTGGAGTCGTTCCTCCGGTGACAGTTCGGCTCCTGGAAGTGATGATTGAACCACACCTAGCACTAATATTAGATCCCCTTCTCGTATTGGGAGGTTATTGTGCCATACCTCTGTTCCCCTGCTGCTGTCGGCTCTCATAGCTCAAAGGCGGATTCTCGAGAGTGAACTGTTCGTGGAGTTCGAAGCGATCCGAGACATGCTGAGAGTTGGCGGGGTCGGTGGGGTCAACAGAAGCACCATGTACACTCTGGCTACGATTGTTCTCGTTAAGATCAACCTGTCGCGAGGCTTCAGCAAGAGTCTCAAGAGCACTCCAACCTTGCGGAAGATTGGGAACATCGACTGGCTGTTCGTTCGGCTGCGCTTCGGGGCGTGGTCGTTCAGGAGGCGGCGCTCTGGCATTGGTAATACCATGAAGCTCGAGACACGCTCGCATACGATCCGATTCGGAGATGGCCGGGCATTTCTTGGTGATGTGCGTCGTCAGGCTATCAATCCTACCCTTTGGAAAGTTCTCGCCGCATTGTTTACACGTATGCGGATATCGATTACTGTTATCGTTGAGCTTGGGACCCCGGACGAAGTACTCGAGGATAAGGGGATTGGGCTTGCGGCCCATTGCGCGCTCTAGGGCGTCGTTGCAAGCGCCTCGCCCGCAACCTGATCCTTCAAGGCGTCAAGTCCGCCGATTCCACCAAATACGAAGGCTGAAAGTCCACAAGACTTCAAAGTAAATAGAAGATTGATAGCGTAGGGCTAATGTTTAGTGATGAGATTGTGCCGGTGTTTATGATTCTGCCTTTGCAGACCGACAAATTTCTCACACCGCCTGTAGAGACGGGATATAGTTTGTCCGCTGTGTGCTATAAAACTTATTATTGGTAGTAATTCTCCGAGAGACCCATGTAATTGGCCGGCCTTAGTCATCACGCCTAGATAGTGGGGCACACTGAAAAATGTTGCACCCCGCGTCTCGGTTATTAGCTGACTACCTTAGTTATACAAGGGTTCACAGTTGACCTTAAACTTACACACTTTACGGCGACGACTTATAACTCTATAATTCTCTCAACATGAAGAACATTCAACGGCTCGAACTGCCAGCCGCGGCTGATATGCATGTTCATTTGCGTCAAGGCGAGCTAATGGACTTAGTAGTTCCAACTGTTCGTCAGGGTGGAGTTGATACGGTATTTGTGTATGGACTCTGTATCCTAGAGAAAATGAATATAACAGAAGCTAATAAAGCGACATAGTATGCCTAATCTTGTATGTTTTCTGACATGCCATGAATGTATTGTTGAGTGATGAGAAGTTTAGCAAACTCTCAGAACAAAAGCCTTCATATGGGATTAGACAACTAAATTGCTAACAATGCATGCTCATGAATAGCTGCCTCCTCTTACTTCTGTCGAGCAGGTATGTACATTATAACTGTACCTGAAAGATTATGCGGAGTAGATCAAATTAATAACCAATATCTTCAGGTGCTTGAGTATAAGTCCAAGTTGACGGCCATCACCCAAGATGTCAATTTCCTCATGTCACTCTATGTTAGTCTATTCCCACCCTGTACACGACTGATTTCTAACTCTTATAGCTTCACCCGTCAGTTACTGCTAAAGTGATTGCTCAAGCTGCTGAGGCTGGTGTCACTGGTGTCAAGCTGTATCCTCAGGGTAAATTATTCCCATTGACAACTTTACAATCTCACACTTACACCGCGTAGGCGTTACCACCAACTCGGAGAGCGGTGTCTCAGACATCACAGCATTCTACGACACTTTTGCTGCTATGGAGAAACACGGAATTGGCAAGCATACCAAGCTGAGGTGCTGATTAATTAATGCTAACTGAGATGTCCTTTACAGTACTCAACATTCACGGAGAGGTTCTTGAGTCTCTCGCACCGGCTGATACGACCCTCGAGGAAGCTTTCCTCCCTACTTTGAAACAACTCCACGAGCGATTCCCTCAACTGCGTATTGTGGTAAGTCTTCCTTGATCTTTTGAGCTAGACAAAAACTGACCAACTTCTTAAGCTTGAGCACTGCACTACTGCTGCTGCTGTGGAGGCCGTCAAGGCTTGTGGTTCCACTGTCGGTGGTATGCCTCCCCAACTCTCTCAATAGCACCGAATAGTCCTCTCCTCTAACTCATTGCACAGCAACCATCACCGCTCACCATCTCTACCTCACCTCTCACGAAGCCTGCTGTGATCCTTTCGCTTTCTGCAAGCCCATCCCCAAGAAACCCACCGATAGAGACGCCTTAGTGAAGGCGGTCGTGAGCGGTAGCTCTAAATTCTTCTTGTAAGCTTCGGAGTGATCATACAACTGAACCTCTAATCTTGGTACTAATACTGCTCTAGTGGAAGCGACAGTGCTCCCCATCCTTTGCAGTCTAAGACCTCTGCTGAGCAGGGCAAGGCGCCCGCCGGTGTATTCACTCAGCCCTACGTGGTGCAGCTCGTTCTTCTCGGCCTCGAGGAGGCCATTGAGCGTGGCGTTATCTCGGAAGACGACATTACACAGGAGAAGCTCGAAAACTTCTTTAGCCGCAACGGACGCCGCTTCTACAAGTTACCCGAGGATTCTGGCAACAAGATCATTCTGGAGAGGAAGGGTGACAAGATCCCTACCAGTGTGAAGAGCGCAGACGGAAAGACCGAAGTTGGCATCTCGAGACATGGTGCCAAAGTGTTTAGCTTGACATGGGCTTGAGTCATGATTGATGGTAAATCGGAGTTGAGGCATAGAGGATGTACAGAACTACATATAGATCGAGGAGTCTAAAACGGAAAGTGTGTTGTTTGACCGAGAGTTCATGCCCTGCACATGATTATAAGCAGAGGCTCGAGTGAGAATTTGCCTGGCATGTATTAATATGTGGTCCAGGTACCTGTACACCCGACAAACAAACGAACAACGCTATCAAAAGCCAAAAATATGAATATGAAGGTCTTGTACACTGAGCCATAACTCCGTGCTGTATTCCCGAGCCTGAACTCAACTGAAGCAGACATAAGGGTATCTGTATAAACAAAGTACTCAGGTTATCTGGATTCCTCGTCTCTTCCCCAAACATTTCGGAACTCATCATCGTCTATGCCATAATTCGACTGATAATTCGACTGGTAATTCGAAGTGCCATGGCGGGACTGTGTCTGATCTTGGTTGCCACTCCATGTGCTGGATCTCTCGTTCTCAGGGCTGTTTTGTCCATCATGGCCACTAATCTGGGCCGTTTCTGCGGGGGCGGGAGGCCCCTTGCCCAGGCCGAGCTCGCTTGGATTTGGTTCAGCGTGTTTAACAACTTTCTTGGGCTTCTTCTTCTTCTTCTTTACCGTTACCACGGGTTCAGGCTGAGGCTCAGGCTGGGGACTGCGAGCGGACACACAATCTCTGCTCCTTTGCTTGCCTTTGCCGTTTGAAGGTGGACATTCTGTCGCTGGTGACCTCACGGATGGGCTGGCGAAAGCAGGTGACCTTGTACCAAAGCTTCCAGGAGAACGATACCGCTCTCTCAAGGGTTCGCTGGCTGTAATAACGGGGTACTGGTTCATGTTAGATCAGCAAAACCTGTCGGAATCTATCCCACTTACGTTCCAATCCCCGTATGCCAACTGTCGGGCTTGTTCGTACAGGCAGTCCTCATCAGCATCCACCTCAGGCTCTTCAAAAGTACCATGAGTATTTTCGTTAATTTGATCTGGGCGATTGTCGCTAGATTCTCCGTTCGATCGGAGGAGAGGTGTCGTAGAATTAACTTCTCCGGGCTTGGGAAGCCAATACTTACCTTTTCCGCCACGTTCGTATCTCATGCCCTCTTTGAGTCTCGCAAGACGCGATTTGGAATCTTCATGAGCCATGACCTTGTCGCCAGAGTCAAAGATCCTGTAACCGTAAGTGTCTCCTCTGAAGGTTAACTTTGAGTCCTCAATAAGGTCCCTCACGCCGAAAGCATCTTTGAAGGCGTGTCGCAAGGGCATACGCGCGGATAGGATGCTATTATCGGCAAAATCGTGCCATGAAAAGGCATACCAGTGCGCCACAGCAAAGACAGGCATTTCTATACAAATAAGAGCGTCTTGTATAGCCGCTGCAAGGTTGTCTGGGGTGTATCCCTGGACATTATCGGGGATCGCACCAAGGAACACCAAGATGGATAAGAAAAATCCCTGCCAGTAAGAGGCGAAAATAATGAGCTTTATGCATAGAAATTTGGGTACCGGTCTGAAAGGCTTCAAATCTTGGTGCATACAAACCCAGAAAAGACCAAGCGCATACAAACTGACAGTGACACTGATATTGTAGACAATGCCACTCCAGAGATAGCCTGAAGTAAGGCCGATATAGCCTTCTTGATAGGTGCCGGTTGCTTTCATGATAATGGCGGATAGACCAAGAATAGGCTTCAGCCAGGCATATTGCAAGATACCGCGCTTGATTGATAAAAATGTATGAGGATCTGAAATATCGACCTTGGGTAGAACATGGTCGAGCGGCCAAAGATGATCCACAGGAGCTCGGCCATGTGTCATGATGATGAGAGACCGCTCGCCACCGAGGTAGTTGATAAGCAGTTGGAAGAACGTGTAGATTGTGAAAGCTTCGTAGATATCGCGGATCGGATCGAGGAACGCAGCAGCTCTCAAGGAAACCATACTTGTCCATGATGCTATCGAGTATATAGGCACCATGAGAAGGATTCGCACGACATATCTTTGTAGTAAGGGTTTGCGATAGTTCTTGGCCTGCAACATTATTGAGCTGCGAGCGATGGTTAGCTATGCGCATGTTCATTACAGAACGCGAAGAACACACATGACAGAAAGTGCTGTCGCAACCAGTGACGCAACACCAGCAACTACTGTAGTGGCATAGGTGAGCTTCTGGCCAGTGCCACCATTGGCCATGATCTCGACATAGTCCTCCATCGCGGTTTGGCGGGTTGTAGTTCGCCGAGAAGTGTGTGAGTAAAGGTATGCGAGCAATAGCTAAAAGTGCCCTAGCACATGTCTGGCGGGTTTCGCAAGGGTATTTCGAGGTATTACAAGGGGCAACAAGGAACGGATTATGCCAAAATATCAAGAGTACGCTCGCCGTGACGATTATGGTGCCCTTAAAGCAGCGTAACAGTCAAGTGTCGTCCGGCCATACAGTTATAGAGGAAGCTGGGCTTCATCTATGAGTGCAGATGATGTATTTGTTGCCTTCAATGTGGTACGTAAGGTTGTCATAGGAATGATAGCTCCGGGGCGGCTAATTGTTGATGCGCACTTACCTCGAGCTTATGGTAGGTAGGCAATTTCCATATCAAGACTAGGGTAGATGGAAAGCCTCTACCTAGTACAATATACAATTGTAGCTAAGCGGTTTTCACCATCAAGTAATTTTAGCGAATACCTGTAACTGTAGGATCGTGTACGTCACGGCCAATTTCTTTCAAGTAGTTATTCCTCTACTCATCGACAGCCAAGGCCGAGACGGGAGCTTTGATGCGGGATGGAATCTTATTCAGTGAGCGGGCCCGGGCACTAGAATCTTGCGAATGACCACTGGAGCGAAGCCATTAACAGTGGCTCCGCTGCCCTGCATGCGCTGGGTGACAGGGGATAACAACCTTAACCTGACCTGAACGCGCTCGCGAGACTGTTGTCGAGATTAGATGACCTGACAACTGCAGCTCCTGACCGACTTCAGCTTCCACAAGTTAACTTGAACTTGTTATGGATGTTTCGAGTCGCGCTATCTCTTTATAACCACAGTATCACGAATTCTTTAAACCTGGTACTATAATGCGATGCAGCTCCGGATCGACTGGTGGTGTTCCGTGAGCTCCGTTGAGCCCATCCCAACATGAATACTCTAGCCCGCGACGGCCTCGACGTTGCGATTGTTGTCGCAAGAGCTGCTGAAGATAACCCCAGATTCAACTAGTACGTTCCCTGCCTGTAATCAATCTATCCGATTCTAACCAATATCAATAGTGAATTCCTCATCTTCGTTGCTCTGTGCTGTTTCCTAGCCATCTTCTTCCTCCTGTACTTCAACCGAGTCTTTGCATCGATCGTCTCCTACGCTATTCGAGCATACACCTGGCACCACTACCGAGTTTATATTGATGTTAAGGCAATTCAGATATCCCTTCTTGGCGGGCGAGTATTCTTCACAGGCTTACGATATCATGGCGAAAACGAGTCCTTTATGGTCCAGCATGGTTACATAACATGGCGGTATTGGCTTCGACGAGTGCGTGACGCAGATATTATCGATACTCGACAATCTAAGTTACCATCCACCGATGCTACACCTACAAGCGACACTAAGAACGCAGAGCTTCCATGCCGTATCCAGGTCGATTTGATTGGTTTGGAATGGTTCGTGTACAATCGCAGTCCAGCCTACGACGGCATCTTAGCAGGCCTCACTCAGCCAACGGATTCGGATGCTCACTCCAGTGGAGTACATGAAAAGGATGAAACGATAGTACGACCTCGAGGGGCAAAGAAAGAGGGGGATGCTGCAGACGGGTTAGGTCAAGATGAGAAGGGAATAGACATGAAGCAAGGATTGGGCGAACGGGCGAAATACATGTTCCGGCGTACGACGACAGGCTTTGGAAGCGGCGATGACGATGAAAACACCGACAGCGATGACCTCCAGCTTCCTTCCATTCTCCAACTACTCCCTGTGCATATCCGATGTCAAAAGGCTGCTGCTGTCATAGGCAATGAAAACACAAAGGCCATCCTTGTCGCCAGAGCCGACTCTCTAGACGTTGAGGTAGACGCCTCAGAAACCACCACACCGGACCCCTATCGACAAACTTTCAAGGTTCAGTTCCAGCACCCAGTCATCGAGATGAAAGAGAACGAAGACTTCAAAGAGGACCAGGTTGCTCGGGCGACACGAGATCGCGATAATACCCAAAGCCAGGAGGTGATTTCGAAGCGATCGTTTTTTCGTCATCACCGTCGAAAGGTGGTCAATTCCCTACGAAATTTGGTCCCTTATTGGCGGCGCTCTGTTGAATCTTTCTCAACCGATTCAAGGACTGCCATGAATACCGCTACTTCGCAAGTCCCCGGTGCAAATCAATGGCAAGGATTGACACGCTATCTAGATGATCGTGATAGAGATGATAGGGCTCGCTGGGCATCCGTGGAATATGCCGCCGTGACAACGATTCTTGACAGCCCGGAAGCTGTACTGACAGTTTTCTGGGATGCTGTAGGAAAGGTTCCGGATCAAAGTCGCTACGGGGGTGCAAGCACGTTTCCAATTAGTATCAATGGAGATGAGCCTCCTGCATGGGGCATGCATTTCTCTGTGAAAGGAGGAACAATGAACTACGGACCATGGGCGGATCGCCAAAGAGCAGACCTGCAGCGGTTTTTCTTCCCATCGCTATGTAAAGATGCCACGCCCGCCAAGCCATTGAAACCAGGAGACTGGAGAGTCGCCACAACGTTCGATCTTTGCATCGAAATGGATGATGTGGTTACTTTAAGGGTACATATCAGAGAAGAATCGAAGAACTGGCGATGGCGTGGTAAAGAGCCACCTATAAGACATGCGAGACCTCCAACCAAACGGAAGCAGAGAAATCGGGCAAAGAAGAACAGCAAAGGGGATGCGACTCAAATAAGGCCTGCAGGATGGCTTGAAGTAAAACTACCTGCGAACTCGTCCGTCAAGTTCAACATGGACATGATGGCTAGCTCCACAGGATACACAACCAAACTCGATGTCGACCTGCCAAGCTCTGAGCTTTGGAGTAGTGTCAACCACGATCTCTTGTGGCGGTCTGGTGCCCAACGGATATCGTGTGACCTTTCGAATCCTTTATCCTGGAACTCGCTTAGGAATTGGCACTTCAACATTACTAGCTCCAAGATGGAGCTTTTCATGTTGAGAGACCATATCTTCTTGCTCACAGATCTGGTCGATGACTGGACAACTGGTCCGCCTGCTGACTATCTTGTGTTTGTGCCCTTCAAATATCATCTCAATCTCAGCTTGCAGTCGCTGAAGGTCTATCTCAATGTCAACGAGGCCAACATCATCGATAAAGCGACGGTTATTGAAGATAACACTTATCTCATCCTCTCCAGCCCTTGCTTAACTGTTGAGTCCTGCATCCCAATCGACTCTTTTCGACCGAGCAAGAACGCTATCCCCTTCGATGTTCGTGCTGATCAGTTGGACATGTCTCTTCAAGTTCCTCAGTGGAACACACAGGCCGCATTCCTCTCGTCCAAACAGCTGGCTCACATTGAAGGCCTTGTGGTGGACGGGAGTTACAACTACAATGCAACGACGTCGACAGCAAACACGGATACTCTCATTCTCAATGTTCGTGGGCAATCGCCCTACATCTATCTGTACGGCTTCCTCATACGCTACGTTATTCTCTTGAAAGACAATTATTTTGGAGAATTCGTGCATTTCAGAACGCTGGATGAATATCAAAACCAATTACAGTTGAAGAAGAAGAATCCGGACGTGGAGACCGCAACTCAGCCTCCTCCTAAGAAATCCAACGACATGGATGTTATTCTCGGTGTCAGAATTGAAGACTTGAAAATCATGCTACCTACCAACCTCTACTCTGCCGATCGTTATATTGAAGGCGAGTTGGCTAGCATTTCCGTCGACTTGCGATTTACAAACTATTTTATGGAAGTTGAGGTCGAGGTAAGTCCAGTGAGTCTTTCACTAGGATGCGTTGAAGGCGCATTAGATTCTCCTGGTATGTCTTCGTCAAATACTCAGCTTTTCATCGACGGTGTGCGGCTCTTTGGTCATAAGCTGTTTGGATTACCGCCATCCGAACCAGCGTACGTCTGCAACTGGGACGTCGTTGTTGGTGGTATTATGGGAGAGTGCACATCTGAGTTCCTTGTTGCAGTAGCAAGGGGCGGCAAAGCCCTCAGCTTCTGTTTTGATGATGTTGAAAATGCCCTGGTGCCTTACTCATCACTGATTTTCTACGATATAACATTTGCCCGAGTTGCTGTGGAATCAGTCCAGGTCTGGCTACATGTGGACGAAGCTGCTTTCCTGGTGTCAACCGATGCCATCGACGTATCCTTCAATGATTGGGCCAGGTCACACTACTCAAGGCGTGCCGACATTGTTGTGCCGAATATCCAAGTTTCATGTGTCAATGCAGACTCAGCAGGAAGACAAAAGTCCAAATATCGTCATCCTGTAGAAACAGATGCCCATTTCCGAACGACTATTCGTCTTGCTGTCATTGGACGCAAGTTCAAATTCAGTGAAGAAAGAAAGATTCAGCAGGAACTAGTCCAACGCGAGGATCAGCGCACACATCGAGTCGAGTTCCTCCTTCTCCCGGAATATCTGGATGATCTTGTGGCAGAGGTAGTAGATCCTCCAGCTCAATGCGCACCTCCACCTCCTCACCCAGCAATCTCGCTCGAGGGTGATGTTGAGGATACTTCGCTTAGGGCAATAGCCTCACGCCAGTCGCGAGGCTTGAGTCACAAGTCCTCATTCCTTTCTCTTGCGGAATCCAGCAATGGAAGTGTTGTGCTTACACAGAGTCAAGACAGGGTTCAACCCAAATCTAGGCAGGCCGACTATCTTGAAGGTAGGCCTGCCTCTGCGGATAACCGGTCATCTTTAAGGCCAAGAGGTTCTTTCGGATCTCATCGTTCACTTAATACCTACGCTGCGAAGGATGATCTTGCACACTCTTCAGTGGCCTTTTCTAGCCAGTATGTTTCGCCTCAATTTCCACTCCATGGGCTGCGACCTAGTACGCACGAAGTGCCCTTCCAGAGCGCTGAGGAGGGCGAGGGGGATGACTCGTTCGACACGATAAGCATAGGGTTAGACGATATTGACCCAAACGGCTTGGGTGAGGATCATCCTTATCTCAGTGCTTTAGTAGAATTCCCATCCGGCATATCTGCGTTTGTCAACCCCTCAGCGTTACGTTATGCTGCCTCTCTTCTGGATTCTCTGCAGCCAAGTGAACCAGAGGATTTGCTGGATGCTTTCCAAGTTGATGCTATGACCCAGATCTTTGATCTACAAAAAGACAGAGAAACCAAGGGTCAAATCAAGGATTTCATGGTTCGGATACCAAACGCTTCATTTAGGCTTCTCAACTCAATTGCTGAGGACTCTTCAGATTATGCCTCGGATGAGCAGGATCAATATGACCTTACAATCTCTAAGGTTGCTTTGGTCACACGAACAACCACTAACTGGGAAGACCCATTCAAAGACGAGACGCGACATTCAAGAACCTCGCTTCAGTTGCGTTTAGGATCGGCAGAAGTATCTGCATCTGAACGTAGACCATCCTTTCAGGAACCTCAGCCCGCGGTGATGGCCCAGATTGATGACGTTACTGTGTCAATAGGCGAGAAAGAGGTTCGATTTATCGACGCAGACTTAGGTTCTGTGGTAGGAAGCACTGCCTCAGGCAAGATTGAGTATCTTGCCTCACTCATCCACCGTACTGGCACTATTGTATCTGATCTTGGGCATCTCTTCTCTGAGACTATAGCGAAGCACGACACTCGCCACAAGTATTTTACATGTCGACTCCTCGAACAGGGTCAGTCAACCAACGACCCATCATTCTTAGTTCGTCCTTCTGCAGTACTTCGGTCCGCTGACGATCATCTTCGCACATCTGATTCTTGGAAACTGGCTATGCGACTTCGTCAGATATGGACCACCATGGATCAGCAATCCAAGTCTCGACTCGTCCAGCAGTGCTTCAATGGCACTCCAGAGCTGCCAGCAAATGCTGCAGCTTACGTAGTCGACGCATTTGAGAAGTGGCGCGGTTGGGATATGGAAAATTTGAAAAATTCACTCGTCGTCACCAACATCTTTGGGCGACTGGACGAGTCAGGTACAGCAAATGATGACCAGCTCCCCCTTCTCAGTGCCTGCAGACTTGCAGAGCTACAGCTTGTTCTCGACCCTGGACCTAAGCAGAACCAGATTTGTTTTCTTGACCTGGCCGCAAGAATTGATCAGCAGATGCATGAGACTGAAGTCGCAGGCGAAACATCTGGTGCTCCTTTTACGGCTTTGAATATATTTTGTGCTGAGGCTGGAATCCACCTGAACTGGGAACTCTGCGAGTTGGCTGAAGAAGTGGTACAACTCTACAGCAAGAGTAAGAGCCAGGCTCAGCCAATGCCAATCATCTCGAAACCCAAGCGTGGAACGAAGCCGAACCCAGCTGCTTGGCCTCCTGTTCACGTAGTCGTGGAGGTAACAAGAGGCGCGATTGAACTGGAGACAATAAACCTCAAGGCTAAAACATTGAGTCACGGGCTGAAGATATCTTTGCTCCATCAACCCGGTGTCAACGATTCTAGTGCAATGAGTATGATGCTGAACTGTAACGCCATTACTTCAGGACTTCACAGCAACTCACATCCGCTGGGCATGATGCAGCTGAAAAACCCAAGCATCTTTATATCTTATGAAATCCAAAACACTAACAACTCATCGAACCATACGATCAAAGCCAGTGCCAGTAGTCGGAAGCTGATGTTTGCGGTTAAAGAAGATCCAATCGGGCTCATGGAAGTCCTCGATCGCCTCCTTGGGGATGAAATACAGACAGTGTACGGTCTGAAGAACCAACTTACCAACTTATCAAAGCCCAAAGAGCAAAATCAACAAAAGAAAATGTCAGATCGCCTTTCAAGCGTGAGGTTCAACCTCGCTATGTTCCTGGACGAATACAGCATCACAATTCCTTGTCTGCAGTCTCTGACTTACAAGATTACTGGGACTGTGGCACGAGCAGCGGCAGCAGCAAACTTTGGCAAAGAGATCATCTTCGACTTCGATATCAAGGAGAACTACCACGAGATGCAGATCAACGTTAGAAATAAGCCTCGCAGCATCTCTCTACTTCAAATTCCCCCGACCAATGGCAGGATCACGAGCCACATGGGCCAAACGGAGCGGCAAATCAACGTCCTTTCATCGCTCGAGGTTGTTCAGCTGGATGCATCTGCTGTCTACAGTCTCCTTACTGCGCTCAATAGGCCTCAGATATCTAGTGCTGTCCAAGAATTGCAGCAGCAGACCAAGATGATTCAGGATCACGTCGCAGAGATCTTTAATTCAGATGAAAACGAAGTTTCCAAACTGGTACCTGAGCCTGCTCAACCGGAACGCCCTGACCTAAAGGTCGTATACAATGTCCATCTGACACTGGCCGGTCTCCATGTGTTTGCCAAGACATCTCTTAAGTCGGAAATTGAGCCCATGGCCCAAGTACTGTTCTCTCTCGATAGAGCTCATTTGCACGCATCTAACAGACATGAGGCACATGGCCCTATCCTCAAGTATCCAGAGATTCACCTCAACCTCAGCCATATTGGCCTTGATATTCGACGGGGCCGTGAGAACTCCATGCGGTCTTGTGGCAGCTTGGGTGTTGGTGTAGAGGTCTCTGCCAGCTCAACTCTGGGTGACGATGGCAAGGAAGATTGGGCGTTCAACTTCAGGAGTGACGACTTTGAGTGCGATTTGGCTCCAGAAACTATCTCGACTGTTGTTGATGTGCTAGGCTACATGGGCGAGAAGATCAAGGACCTTGATACTTCTCGCGAACTGGATTACTTGAGGAAGCTGAGACAGACAAAGCCAAAGATCACTATCAATGGTGACGAAGAGCCAGAAGAGGTCGATATTATTGACTCAGTTCTTGCTTCGGTTCAGTATCAATTCGAGCTCAGAAATATTCGCGTCCGCTGGAGCGTTGCAGACAATGCTACTGATGAGTCAAGTTCCAAGGAGGATCTTGTCTTGTCAGTGAAACTCTTCGAGTTCGGTACGAGAACCAGGCGATCCGCCAGGTTATCGATTGAGAATTTCCAGCTCCAAATGGTACCTCCAGGTCAGGATATGAATGTTCGCTCACTTCATTCGGCGCTGCTACCTGTGATTACGTTCAACATTGCCTACATGTCAACTGCGTCTGCGCGACGTATGGCGTTCCAGGCTGTTGGCGAGTCTTTAGACCTACGCTTGACATCTGCTTTCATTGTACCAGCTGCACACTTGGCCGAATCGATCACGCTCTCACTAAACAACGTCGCTCAAGCATCAACGCAATGGAACACCGCAGTAACAACAGAGAAGAAACCTGACGAAGCACCAAAGCCCCAACCACAGCGAAGCATATTCGGCAACAAGAGACTGGAAAGCCTGCTTATTGACGCAGATTTTGCTGGTGCGGTTGTCTATATCGCTAGCAAACGATCACTTGACAATTCGACAAAAGCACTTGGTCGCCCTTCGCTCGCAGGCAAATATGGCCAATTCAATACGGATGATTCTGGAAGCGGAACAGTTCTTCGCAGTCCCGGTCTGGCTTGGAAGGTTGAATATCGCGACGATGCGCAGGATGATCCATCACTGTATGGAGAGATTAAAGTTGACGCCTCCAGCAACATCCTCTACCCTTCTGTTGTGCCATTGGTCATGGACATGTTGTCAAGTGTGAAGCAGGTTGTCAAGGATGACGAAGAAGCCGAGCAACCAAGTGAAGAGGAACAGTCTAAACCAACTCCCAACAAGTCTGGAGAAGGTGATAACATCATCACTGCGGACCCAAGTGCTGTGTTGGGCCGCCTCAAACTAAACTTGGGTCTAAGAATCTGCAGGCAAGAATTCTCTTTGAGCTGTCAGCCTATTGCTCGCGTCGCCGCTACAACATGCTTTGACAACATCTACTTTACGGTCAACACTGTGAGGTCACTAGAACAAGGAAACTTCTTTGCCATTTCAGGAGACTTTACCAAATTGCATGCCTCAGTCCAGCATGTGTATTCACGCGAGTCAACCGCAAGTTTCGAGTTGGATTCGATCACATTATCGTTCATGAACAGCAAGCATGTGAGCGGAACCAGCGGTGTCTCGGCCATCATTAACGTGAGCCCCATGGCTGTATCCATCAATGCCAAACAAGCGCAGGATTTCTTGCTCTTCCGTGAGATTTGGTACCCCAGCGAGCTACGTTCTGCTCCCGCGGCACCCGTCGCAAAAATGTCTACCGAAACTTCTCAGAGCGGACATCTTGTGCAACGTTATCAACAAGTCGCGGCAACAGCGGCGTTCCCATGGACAGCGACTATTTCGATCGCTGCTCTAGACGTCACCATCGATCTCGGACAAGCCATTGGTAAATCTGCTTTTGCTATCAAGAAGTTCTGGATATCCTCTAAGAAGACGTCCGACTGGGAGCAGAACCTCTGTCTGGGTTTCGACAAGATTGGCGTTGACTGTACAGGGCGATTAAGTGGTTTTGTATCCCTTCAAGACTTCCGTCTGCGCACTTCTATTCATTGGCCGAAGCGAGAGGAGGCTCTTAACGAGACACCCATGATTCAGGCTTCCATAAGCTTCAACGCATTCCGAGTCAAGGCCGCCTTCGACTACCAGGCCTTCTTAGTCGCTGACATTACGTCTCTAGAATTCCTCATGTACAATGTGCGGGAAAGTCTCGACGGCAGTGGCGATAGGTTGGTCGCAATCTTTGATGGTGAGGCAGTCCAGATCTTTGGCACAACAACTTCGGCAGCCCAGGGCATTGCACTATGGGAGGCTATCCAGAAGCTTGTGCAAGAAAGGAAAGAAAGCTTCCAGAGTTCACTGAAGGAGATTGAAAGGTTCATGAAGCGGAGATCCATGTCATCATCTCGTAACTCACTTCCTCAAACTGAACATACGCCAAAGTTGAAGGAGGAAGACACACTTGCAAAATCACCAATCTCTCTAGATACGGACGTCGTGGTGACGCTCAAGGCTCTCAACCTGGGCGTTTTCCCCAGCACATTTTCGGATCATCAAGTGTTCAAAGTGGAAGCCCTTAACGCCTATGCTCGCTTCGCGGCTAGTATGGAACAAAGGCGCATTCATAGTATCCTGAGGATGATGTTGGGCCAGCTTCGAATCGGTCTTGCCGGAGTTCGCAACGTGGAAGCTCCCAAGACGTTGAGTGAAATTTCTGTTGAAGACGTCGTTCAGCGTGCAACAGGTTCAAGGGGCGGGACAATCCTTAATGTGCCCCAAGTATCGGCGGTGATGGAGACATGGCAGAAACCACAAGCAAACGAGATCAGCTACATCTTCAAGAGTGCCTTTGAGGGCAAGGTGGAAGTGGGCTGGAATTTCTCACGCGTCAGCTACATTCGAGGCATGTTTGCCAACCACACCAAGGCACTTGAGCAGGTCTGGGGCAAGGAATTACCCCTGACAGCAGTCAAGATCACGGGAGTACCAGGGGCGGAAGAGACAGACGGCGAGCAGCAAAAGATCACGGCAGAAATCGACGTGCCCGTGTCAAAGTACGACTATGTGGCCCTGGAGCCACCCATCATCGAGACGCCGCAACTTCGGGATATGGGCGAAGCAACGCCACCACTCGAATGGATTGGTCTTCACCGCGATCGACTGCCCAACTTGACGCATCAGATTGTTATTGTGTCGCTGCTCGAGTTGGCCGGTGAGGTTGAGGATGCATATGCTCGCATTTTGGGTTCATCATGAGATGGTGCCATGACGATGAGGTTGAGTTGCTGCTCGGTGAGTGAGTCATTCGGCCATGCTGAGCAGGACAAACAAAGTAAGCGAGGCGTTTTGGAAAATTTGGAGTGATGTGTCTTGTTTTGAAAAAGTCAACTTTGTTTACTGACAATAATTCACGAGTAGAAGAGATCTGGTCTCGTCGATAGATACATGTAGAAGTAGATTGCAAGAGCGAATATTGATTCATACAAGCACTAACTTCATATACAAGGCTGCTGAAATTAAATCGAATACATGAGTGAGATGATGACGCAGCACGTGTGCGATTCTTTTTGTCTAGAGCTCGCAAGTGCGGTATTTTTGGTATCCTACCCTTTTACCAAGGATTTGAAGCAGCCATGACATTACAGCCCAATACTGAACAAGGAAGGCCTGTTGTCAAATTCTACCTGATCCTATTGGGCATCCAGGAGCGGATCTAACGGCTTCATGGTCGGAAGAGCTTGGGAAACCCTCCAATGGGGGCTTAGTTGGAGGCTCTTACAAGGAATCAGCTTTTCATTTCTGGTGGTCTGAGCCTCTGAGGTCGAGAATACAGTACGGCAGGTGATCGATCGAGATAGGTATCAGGCCGGGCAATATCCACCAAGAAGATACAAGAAAATGTTGTCGATTGGTTGTATACACAGTCGTAGTGCCGTCAAGATCTGGTTAGCTAGAGAAGAGGGGTTTCCCGTCCATGTTGTGTGGGAGGGATGGATTATGGAGGGTACAGCAGAGCTCCCAGCTCAAGCTACAGCCCACTTCGGATATTTGAAGCCAAATACGGCCACAAGTTAAAAATGGATTCGATGGAAGGCGATATGTAATAATGAAAAAGAGAGTCATACCGTGAGTTATTGTCTTATGCCGTAAGCATTCATAGTCTATACTTTGCCGAATTGCTCTTGACTACTAATTATTACCTCTACTGCAACGTAAATAAATGCACGTCATCGAGAGTCGCTCATCACCAAGTTGAGTAGAGGAGGGGGAGACTCGGTTTCATGCTGGGCCCACGAACGGGACAATCCCTCCCTCGTGATGGATAATTACGGTGCCCGTGCTTTTGCTCATTGTGATAGATTCTCCCATGGTTACTACCTTAGTAAGTAGTTGTCAAGGTGAAAAAAAAAAGGCAGACCCTTGAAATGCAGCCAATTGCTTTTGTGCAGAAAAATACATGGGGAAAAAAAAGGCGATATCAGAGCATCAATCCATGAGCCCACTAGAGGAGGGGGAGGGGGAGGGGCACTGAAAGCTCAGAACATCCATCCACCCATCCATACCTGGGTACCCAGTAACAAGGGTCAAACTAAATGATCCCAGGGTTGGTGCCCTCTATTGCATCTTTTCTGTGCGCGGCGTTTAAACAATCAAAACAAATTCACGGACTGACTGTGGCAATTATGTAGATGGATTGGAAAGCTCAGCAGGCCATTTTAGCGGGTTCATGAGCCTATCGTGGCCGAGCCCAACCCCTCTTAGAGGGCCTGGAGCGTCTGTTCCTTCAGCGCGCAGGCCCCAAGACGGAAAAAAAGAAGACTGTAGCGGGGCAAAAGCCCACTGCCCAATTTTTTTTTTCCCTCACGGGCGGGCAGGTGGCAGGCTTTGGTGTTTAGTGGGGCAAAGTAACTCCGCAGATAGTGGTCTAACCTTTGCTGATAGGTAGCCCGAATGAGTCCTCGCCCAAATGTTAGGTTAGGTTAGGTTACCTTCCTTACCTTTACCTTTTACCTATTACTCCTCCCCGCTCACTTTTTTCTCTTCCTTTTTTCCCTCCTCCAAACCTTCTCTCGCCAAAAGGGACGCATAAAGAGTGACAGTGGTTTCCTTCCTCGCTGTCTCTCTTCCATCGTCACTTGAACTTTTGCCCATCACCTAGTCTCGACGGCAATCGCTTCCTGCTTCTTCCCTTTTTCTGCGGCTCAGATCGCGGGGTGAAAACTTCAACCCCGCTCTGTTCCCACATCGACAACTTCGACAAAACAACACACATAGTCAGGTCATCAAGCCAATACCGCCAAGATGGTCAAGTGAGTAGCAGCATCTCTATCCAAGCCATCATCATCATATTCTTCTCCTTCTTCGCCTTCACCTTCACCTTCACCTTCCTCATACCCTCCGGCGCTGCAACTCCGTCTCGACTGCTCGCCAGCTTCACACTCACTACCTACCCCGCTCGGAGTTAAGCCACCATCCCTCCATGATCATGAGCTGACCACAATGTCTTCACCCAAAATAGCTTCACGATTGACGAGATCCGGCAGCTTATGGACAAGCCTACCAATGTCCGTAACATGTCCGTTATTGCCCACGTCGACCACGGCAAGTCTACCCTGACCGACTCTCTTCTCGCCAAGGCCGGTATCATTTCTACTGCCAAGGCTGGTGATGCCCGAGCCACCGATACTCGTGCCGACGAACAGGAGCGTGGTATTACCATCAAGTCCACCGCCATCTCTCTGTACGGTCAGCTCGGCGAGGATGACGATGAGGCCGACATTGTTGGCCAGAAGACCGACGGCAAGGACTTCCTTATCAACCTCATTGACTCTCCCGGTCACGTTGATTTCTCTTCCGAAGTTACTGCTGCTCTTCGTGTCACTGATGGTGCTCTTGTCGTCGTCGACACCGTCGAGGGTGTCTGTGTCCAGACCGAGACTGTCCTCCGACAGGCTCTTGGTGAGCGCATCAAGCCCGTCATCATCATCAACAAGGTCGACCGTGCTCTTCTCGAGCTCCAGGTTTCCAAGGAGGATCTTTACCAGTCCTTCTCCCGAACCATCGAGTCCGTCAATGTCATCATCTCTACCTACCTTGACAAGTCCATTGGTGACATCCAGGTCTACCCCGACAAGGGTACCGTTGCCTTCGGTTCCGGTCTGCACGGCTGGGCTTTCACCGTCCGCCAGTTCGCTGTCCGATACGCCAAGAAGTTTGGTGTTGACAAGAACAAGATGATGGAGCGTCTCTGGGGCGACAACTACTTCAACCCCAAGACCAAGAAGTGGACCAAGAACGGCACCTACGAGGGTAAGCAGCTCGAGCGTGCATTCAACCAGTTCATTCTGGACCCCATCTTCAAGATCTTCGCCTCCGTCATGAACTTCAAGAAGGAGGAGACCGCCACTCTCCTTGAGAAGCTCAACCTCAAGCTCTCTGCCGAGGACCGCGAGAAGGAGGGCAAGCAGCTCCTCAAGGCTGTTATGCGAACTTTCCTCCCCGCTGCCGACTCTCTCCTCGAGATGATGATTCTCCACCTTCCTTCTCCCATCACTGCCCAGAAATACCGTGCCGAGACTCTGTACGAGGGTCCCGCTGATGACGAGGCTGCCATTGGTATCCGTGACTGTGACCCCAAGGCTCCTCTCATGCTCTACGTCTCCAAGATGGTGCCCACCTCCGATAAGGGTCGATTCTACGCCTTCGGTCGTGTCTTCGCCGGTACCGTCCGATCCGGTCTCAAGGTCCGTATTCAGGGTCCCAACTACACCCCTGGCAAGAAGGACGATCTCTTCATCAAGGCTATCCAGCGTACCGTCCTGATGATGGGTGGCAAGGTCGAACCCATCGACGACATGCCTGCCGGTAATATTGTCGGTCTGGTCGGTATTGATCAGTTCCTTCTCAAGTCCGGTACCCTCACCACCAGCGAGACCGCCCACAACCTCAAGGTCATGAAGTTCTCCGTCTCCCCCGTCGTCCAGCGTTCCGTCCAGGTCAAGAACGCCCAGGATCTTCCCAAGCTTGTCGAGGGTCTCAAGCGTCTCTCCAAGTCCGACCCTTGTGTCCTGACCATGACCTCCGAGTCTGGTGAGCACGTAGTCGCCGGTGCCGGTGAGCTGCATCTCGAGATTTGCCTCAAGGATCTTGAGGAGGACCACGCCGGTGTTCCCCTGATCATCTCCGACCCCGTCGTCCAGTACCGTGAGACCGTTACTGGCAAGTCCAGCATGACTGCCCTGTCCAAGTCCCCCAACAAGCACAACCGTCTGTACATGGTTGCTGAGCCTATGGAGGAGGACCTTTCTCTTGCCATTGAGTCCGGCAAGGTCAGCGCCCGTGACGATTTCAAGGCTCGTGCCCGTGTCCTTGCTGACGACTTCGGCTGGGATGTCACCGACGCCCGAAAGATCTGGACCTTCGGTCCTGACGGCACTGGTGCTAACCTGTTGGTCGACCAGACCAAGGCTGTCCAGTACCTCAACGAAATCAAGGATTCCGTTGTCTCCGGTTTCCAGTGGGCTACCCGTGAGGGTCCCGTTGCTGAGGAGCCCATGCGATCTTGCCGCTTCAACATTCTTGATGTCACCCTCCACGCTGATGCTATTCACCGTGGTGGTGGTCAGATCATTCCCACCGCTCGTCGCGTCCTGTACGCCTCCGCCCTTCTCGCCGAGCCCGCTCTTCTCGAGCCCGTCTACCTGGTCGAGATTCAGGTCCCCGAGCAGGCCATGGGTGGTGTCTACGGTGTCCTTACCCGACGACGTGGTCACGTCTTCAGCGAGGAGCAGCGACCTGGTACTCCTCTGTTCAACATCAAGGCCTACCTCCCCATTCTGGAGTCTTTCGGCTTCAACGGAGATCTCCGACAGGCCACCTCTGGACAGGCTTTCCCCCAGTCCGTCTTCGACCACTGGCAGATCCTCCCCGGTGGCTCTCCCCTCGACTCCACCACCAAGGTCGGACAGATCGTCACCACCATGCGAAAGCGCAAGGGTGTCAAGGAGAACGTTCCTGGTGTCGAGAACGTAAGTGTAACCTTAGTCACGAGTAGTCGATCGGTTTTGCTAACTTTGAATGACAGTACTACGACAAGCTGTAAACGGCTTTTTAATGTGCCGAAGGAACCACGAAGCGTGCCTGCATGGGCGTACGAGATTAATCGGCTGGTAACAAAGATTTGGGCCACATGCCCAATTCCATGGAGGAGCTCCTTGATGATTTCAGGAGGGGCATGCTGAGCGGAAACCAAAAGAAAAAGTCGAGTGGCCGAATTGAAGCTGAATGTCAAGCAGAAGCTCTATTCGGCTTTTATGTAGTTATGTCGTATCTGATGAGTTGAAACACGTTAGATTGAAATTCACATGGTGGTGCCTTGACTGCGGTGAAGTTGACGTCTATGTCTATGTATCATGCCGGTTCAGTAAATCATGTCGAGTTGAGAAATGACCAAAATCTTGTTAGGCCTATCAGCAGCACTTAACCTTGAAATACCATGGTTCAATTCATCTAAAGGCTTGACTTGGGGTTATATACTCTCTTAGGCGCACATAGAGATAGATAGATGTAAGTATCGGTGGGCTGCATAGGGCGGATAATAACTTTTTCTTTACTTCACACGCAACTCCTGGTTATCCTTAACTATAGTTATAACTATAACCTAACAGCCAACAGTAGGCCAGCTGTTGACAAGTTTCTATTAATCATCTGAATGTTTTTTCTTGTGCATCTAAATGAAGGCAATTTTGCTCGAACTTTAATTGTATACGATAGATGATATGTATTTTTTCCAGGGTACATACCTACCAACCTACCTGTGACGACAGAGACCCCCCAGCCGCCGAGGTCCCCAAAAAAATCAACCTCCAACTTCATAACACCAACTACAACTATTTAACATCACAACTCTTGCTGCGCGCGTTCTTGGTGGCTGTATAGATGAATGCGACGCGCCGTTTCATTCTAGAACTCGAACCAAGCGAGATATGTTGTTCCCTGAAGAAGATGCGCCTCTGTTAAAGGCCTGGATCGTTAAGCGCATCGAAAACACGTCGGTAACCTCAGCTCCGTCTCATCATGGCGATGAGCAAACATCAATTTCACGACTTTGCTAACATGGACACAATAGCTCTGATGCCGATGCCGATGTCCTCGCCGAGTATGTCATTGCTCTTCTAAAGCACGATGGCGACGCAGATGCCGTGCGGAAGCTCTGCGAACAGGAAATTCCAGACTTTTTGAGTGAAGGTGCGCATTCTGCTTCAGCAGAGAATTGGGAATCGCTCAATGACAAAGACTAATTAATCATTGATCAATAATACAGATCCAAAAGCTTTCCTCGACGATGTCTTCCAAGCTATCGCATACAGATCCTACCTTCCCGGTGCTCCCCCAGCTCCAAAGATCGATGCCCAACCACAGACGCTCCAGCCACCTCTGGACGACAGCACACCGCCAAACGGCTCAAGAAAGAGAGGCTTCTACGATCGCGACGAATCCGAGGACCAAGATGGACGCGAATCTTTTAGTCGAGGCGGACGCGCGCAGAAGCAGCCTCGTCGAGGCGGCCGCGGAGGACGAGGCGACGACATGAGGGGAGGGCGACGCATGCACAATCTACCTCCGCGACCGGATATGCCCTTTGACCCCAAGGCTATAGAGGCTTTTCTCCAGATGGGGCCCATGGGAATGGCCTACCCAGGCATGCCCAACTTTGCGCAGCAGGGCTTTGGCGGCGGTAGAAATCAACCGCGGAGAAGAGGACGATGCCGCGATTTTGATACAAAGGGGTTCTGCTCACGTGGAAGCACATGTCCGTACGACCATGGCAATGAGTCAATATTTGTACCCCCAGGGAACGATGGTGAGTCTGACTGGTATCATACACACGCGTTGACCCAGCTATCTAACCCAGCTCTTCCAGAATACGACCCTAGCGACCCCTTTTCAATGTTGACCAATGTATCGAATTCCATGAGCCCTTGGGGATTTCCATCCGAAACAGGCCGTGGTGGACGGGGAGGCCGTCGTAACCGCGGCTCTAAGAAGGGCGGTGCACGCGCATCCTTCTCTGCTGACGGACCCAACTATGACCGTACAAAGAGCACGATTGTGGTGGAAAACATCCCAGAGGAGAACTTCAGCGAGGACCAAGTACGGGACTTCTTTTCTCAGTTTGGCAACATCACAGAGATCTCAATGCAGCCATATAAGCACCTTGCTATCGTTAAGTATGATAAATGGGGGTCAGCCAACGCAGCCTATCAGTCGCCTAAGGTGATATTCGACAACCGGTTCGTCAAGGTATTTTGGTACAAGGATAGTATCGACGTACTACCGCCATCCGCTCCTCTACAAGGTGGCAATTGGTCCGGCGACCCTGCGGCCCTGGAAAATGGAGAGCTCGAACCTGAAATTGATATGGAAGAGTTCCAGCGGAAACAAGAAGAGGAGCAAAAGAAGCATCGAGAGCGCGAGGCCAAGCGCGTCGAGATAGAGCAGAAGCGCCAAGAAATAGAAAAACAGCAACAAGAGCTCCATGCCCGCCATCGCGAGGAAAACGAGAGACTCCAAGCACGACTCGCCAGCCAGAGAGGCGAAGACGGAGATTCATCCTCAGGAACAAACATGTTGCGCGCCAAGCTTGCAGCTCTCGAGCAGGAGGCTAAAATGCTCGGTCTCGACCCTAACGCTGAAGAGGAAGCGAGCTCGTCGTGGCCTCCTCGAGGCGGATATCGTGGCCGAGGAGGATATCGCAGTCAGGGCTACGCACCAAGGGGAAGGGGGAGCTTCAGGGGCCGCGGAGGAGGTAATATGCATGCGGCATATGCGCAGTATTCGATTGACAACCGGCCCAAGAAGCTTGCCATTACAGGCGTGGACTTCACGGCGCCTGAAAAGGACGAGATGCTACGCCATTTCCTCCTAGTACGTTCCCCTCGTCCCTTGTTCAGAATCTTTTTTTTGGGGGGGGGGGTTCTTTTGCTAACGGTGTCTTTTTGCAGAACCTCGGCGAATTCGAGTCCGTTGACACAGCTCCAAACACAACCCATGTCTCTTTCCAGGACCGTAAGACGGCAGAACGGTTTTACTATACCCTGCATGGCAAGGAACTCCCTGGCGTCGATGGCCGCCTTGAGCTTGCGTGGGTAAACACGCCGCTGCCTCCTGTCAAGTCCATCAGTAATGATGAGATGCCTAATGGTAGCGAGGAGGACAAGGAGGATGATGCCATGGCGGGCTTTGATGACCAGCCCAAGCGGGAAAGGAGCGCTGAGCCACAGCGGGAACAGAGGGCGGTGAATATGGACTATGAAGTGGCCGAGGAGGATGGATGGTGAAAAATCGAGGGCCTTCTTGGCATAGCAAGCTTAGGGGAAGCTTTCTTGCATGAGCCATGTATAGCGAGATATAAACTCAGAGATGACGGCTTCTGGACAGCTTAACAAGTTATGGAGACTACCACCACAAGATCACCGATAGGACGTCAAAAAGTACAATCATAGCCCAAGATAGGGGCTAGATTTCCAATCAATTGTTGGCTCCGAATCCCACCAACCTGAGAGGTTGGTTCGGGCCATCATATAGCCAAATTGTCCACCACTTCCTTGACGTCTCTTTATACTACTCTCCTCTCTTTGGAAACAAAAAAACAAAACGAAAAACACCAAAATCAATCATGCATTCATCCATCCTTAAGGCCTTGCTGGCGGGGTATCGTTGAGATATAGAACAAGCAAAGCAAGCCCCCAAAACATAAAGTCGTCTGCGCCCCGCCGGGTGATTTTTGTATCGTGCGCCCCTTTTAAAATGCTGCCCCCGTATTCCTGATATCTTTTTGTTGAAAAAGACACCGTGGTGATGCTATTATACCCAAACCCGGGGAAAAAAGAAGAAAAGAAATGTCGTTAACGTAGGAAAAAGAAGAAAAGCACAGCAACGCCTGATGATGCGTGTGGTCGCTCTGAATTGAGTACAGAGATTTACTTTGTATCAGATGCGAGGCATCTTTGACAACCCTCGCATCCGAGCCTGCATGTGATCTAGTTGGCGACCGCGGTGACTGTGGTACTGTTGGCAATAGGTTCAATATCAACAGCGTCATCAGAGATAGGCTCGGTCAAGGGTGTCGCAGGGGTAGTCAAGTCCTTGACCTCAAGACCCTTGAGAAGCTCGAATATGGTCTTGTTGTCATGGAAGTCGTTGTTCACTAGTAATTGCCAGCATTAGACGTAAGTCTTCTTCATACAGATAGTAACAATTTCTTACCAATATTGACCAGATACCAGTCATTCATGATTCCCTCGAGCAAGGCTCGGCTGGGAGAGCTGGTATTGTAGCAGTGAGCCCAGTCGACACCCAGTCGGAACGCCTCATCTTTCCACGCGAGGAAACTGATGCTCTCGACAATGGTGGGCTGCACGATCTCCTTTCCAGGGAAAACACCCCACGTAACGGCGTTGGGGCCGTCGGACGTCACGTTGGAGCGGAGCTCTCCATCCTTGGTAACAGCGTAGTAGGTCAGGTCAGGGTGGTTCTCGATTCGGGTGATCATCTTGTCGAAAACATCAGGGTGAACAAGCAACTCGAGGTATGACTTTTGATAGACATAACCGTTGGAAGGTCCCCAGCCGTGTACGGGGTGAGACGACTTGACGCCGTTAACAGCAGGCTGCGAGTTTACGGTCAAGAGTCCGCGCTTGTTCAGCTCAATAAGTTCATCTCGGATCTCGTCAGCCTCGGTGGTGAGAGGCGCCTCACTCCATGGCAAAGACTCAATCTCATTCTGTAGGTAACGGACAAAGAGTTGAGCAATGTCCTGGACAGTCTTGGGCTCACCCCACTTCTTGCGGTTCGCTTCGTTGGTGCCGGTCAAGCCGATGCCATAGGCGTCTAACTCTCCAAAGGCGGGAGAGCGAGAATCACCCCATCGACCGTTAGGGAACTCATCCCAATCCTGGGTGCGAATGACGTACGACTTGTTGCGGTTTCGCCAGAAGATTGGTCGGACATCCTCCTCGCGACGTCCCAATCCCTTGGACTGCTTCCAGGGAAGTGCGTGCTTGAGAGGGCGCTCAGCGCAGGGAGCCCATTCAAGCTCCTCAAGCAGCATACGTGTGGCCTGAGCAAGGTTCATGGTGTAGAAGTGAAGGTGGTGAATACCACTGGCGAGCAGCTTCCGGCACATTTCGGCTACCAAAGTCTTTCCAATGTTTCGGACAGCAACGTCGTCGTTCTTGACAGGCTCAAGGGCGTCAAGCCACTCCTGTGGAACTTTGGCCTGCATATGGTTGGCTCGTCGAAGGAAGCTGGCGTATGTAGCAATTGGCATGATACCAGGCAGGATAGGGATGGTGATACCGCGCTCGCGAACACGCTTCACCCAGCGAATGAAGTTATCGGCGTCATAGAACATCTGTGTTACAATAAAGCTAGCACCCATGTCAACTTTCTCCTTGAGGTGGTCAAGCAGCTCGTCCTCGTTCTTGTTGTCGTCGGAGCCCTCAGGGTAACCAGCAACGCCAATGTCAAAGTGGTTGCCGTAGGTATCGCGGATGTGTTTGACAAGGTCGCGAGCGTATTGAAAGCCGCCATCGGTAGCAGTCCATTTGTCTTGGGCTCGAGGAGGATCACCACGGAGGGCCAGAATGTTGGTGCAGCCGGCCTTGTAAGCTTTGAGGAGAGCTTCGTTAACCTTCTCAACACCCATGTCAGTGCAAGTCAAATGCATGCAAGTCTCAAGACCATAGACAGCTTGGGCCTGGAGGACCATCTCGCAAGTGAGCTCGGCGATGCGGCCACCAGCGCCCCATGTGATGTCAATGAACTTAGGGCCCAGGTTGTACATGCGATCCATACGATCGTAAAGGTTCTGAACACCTTGAGCGGTCTTGGGAGGGAAGTACTCGAAAGAGAAGGAAGGCTGGCCACTCTTCTGGGCATCATTGAGCATGTCTTTGATGTGCATGATGAGGGTGGTTTCCAGAAGAGAATCCCGTTAGGCAAGGTTGGTGTGACAGCTTATATAACTGGTACTCGGTCAAGAGGTAGGATAGGTAGGACTCGTCAACAAAAGGGGGATGTAAAGCGAGGGTCGTTGCGGGTCGAAGCTTGGGCCGGGAGAGCTGGAGTAGTATATATGGGGAGACGTGGGGGAGGAGAACTGCAAGTGCCACGGGCAGCTATACAAGGAATAGATATGTTAATATAGAGCAATTTGGATGAACAAGGCTAATGCAAGGAAGGATACTGACGTTTTCTTGTCGATTGACTTTGTTCGGTTGGTTGTGCGCTGCAACTCCAGATGAGGGGCGGAAACGACGATCTTTGTTAATGATCTTTCGGTCAACCTCTCTCGATCTGTTGAACGAGAAGCAGCAGCAAGAGGAAGAGGGAAGGGAGAGACACCAGGGTCCAATTCGGATGGAAGAGGGTTTTCAGATACAGGTAGGAGTAAGGTAGAATAAAGAGGAATATATCGAGGGACAGATGATGAGTAGAAGAAAAGGAAGAGGAAGAAAAAAGAGAATGGGAGTCTTGAGGTAAGGTAAGATAAGGTAAGGTACGGTATGGAGTGTTACTTCTCTTTAGGAAATTTCTCTCTCCTCCCTCGCCGGCCGCCGGACTTTGAACTGCCCCTCCACTGGTGTCTCCAAGAACTTGCCAGCAGCATGTAAGAACGACAGCTTGTGATTGGTTAATATCAACGTTCAGCGCCGTTCCCGGGCTCCGGAGACCGAAAGGCTCAGGAGAACGTGGGGAGCTCAGCGTGTTTAGCAGTGAGGCTGCCGCTAAAACTGCCCTGAGAGCTTGCTAAGAAATTTTTTACTACCTATTAAGCTCAAGAATCCATGGAAGAGTCATGGATCTTCTCTCTTTTTTCTTGGCTTGGCTCTCCAGAGCGGGCCGTTGGAGACGGATCTTCAACTCTTCTCTTTCTCTTCTCTTCTCTTCTCTTGTAAGTATTCATTGAGTGAGAAAGGCCTCTCTTGCTGCGCCTCCGAGTCTCTCTGACCGAGTCTCTCTTGTTTCTCTGAACTCTCGGGAATACAAAACGAGGATTCCATTGCATCTGCAATCATCCTGCAAACTGCAGAATTCACGGCTTCCGTATGGCTCTAGTAGAAACCAATCCTACCCTGCCGTACTCGGCCTGCAGCCATCTTCTGAGAAGCCCTGTCAATGATCTCTCCTCTCCCCCAAAGGTCCCCTGTTACACAGCAAGGGTCTGCAGGCTGAACCAACCAGCGTCCGAGGACCCTTTTTAACCCCTCAATCCCCTCCGTCATGATGGTGAGCTACTGGCAGAATTGAGCTTATGTGCCTTTCACCGCCAAATTGCTTACCCTGGATTTGGTATTCAAACATGTCTTTCAATGACTGGAATTCGGTTGCTATATATTCAATATCATCGGACGTAACAAGACTCAATGTGTATGTTCCACTTTACAACCCAATCAGGTATACGTTTATTATACACGAAAACACCGGATGTTAAACCCCGCCCATATATCCTGAAAATGCCAACCACCACTCTACTTAATAGCTATCAACAACTCATGATACCAAAATCGTAGCCGATGTTGCACTGGCACTAGCACTAACAATTGGACTTGTACGAGCACTTCCACTCTTCAACAGCAATGGCGCCGCTCCCCTCATCCTCCGCCATCGATTACTTGTCTCGATGATAGTACTGTCAAACAGAAACCACCACCTCTCAAAGGCAATCTGTCCCAGCTCCCAATTTCCTGGGTCATATGGATCCTCACCGTAAATTCTCACTCCTTCAGCCCCATCCTCGATATCGTATGCAAAATTCACCATGGCTAACGCGCCCTGCGCCTGTGGTGGCCGTAGCTCATCGGGTAACGAAAGGATAAAGATGGCGCGCTCGCGGACACCTGGCCAAGGAAGCAAGTCAAACATAGGATGATGCGGTATTGTAATTTGCGATTTGGTCGGCCGCCAGTTTGGAGGGAGCTGATCTGCTGGCGTCGCTGTGCCTGTGATAAATGGCGAGCTGCCGTCGAGCTCCCAGATATTCTGCTTGCAATTGAGGCGATCTGCGATGCGCGTAACAGCTTTGAGTAAGGTGAGCTCCAGAATTGGGAGGTGAAAGCTGTCGGGAAAGCACTGGCTTGGTGAGGATGAAGATGAAGAGGAAGATGAAGAGGAAGATGAAGAGGAAGATGTGGCGATGAATGAGGCCAAGTCCGATCCGCCAAAGTCCATGTGTAAGTCAGGATGAGTTTCTGCTACCGAACCACCCAAGGGATTATCCGCAATCATAAATCCAGGAAGAGTGCTGGGTTCCGGAACCACAGGTATGAGTGTCATGTCGGGGAGGGGACTCCACGATGTGAGGTTGAGGTCAAGTCCAGCCAGAATATCAGCCTCAGTTGTGACTGGGGTCATATTTGCGTCTGGGACCGTGGTCTGCAAGTCGCTTGTGAGGCTAGAGATATCAAACATATCTTCTGTCAAAGTCTCGCCATTGGAAGGATGAGCTGTGTGTGAGCCAGAGCCTGTAGGCTCGTCACTACTAGCTGACTTGGCTTTGAGACGATTCAGCCGTTTCTTTTCACCTATATATATTGTCAGAGCGGCATTCTCAGTGGCCCTTGACTTTGAGGTACCCCAATCACTTACGATACCTGCGTTGGGCCAAGACATTTAACACTCGTTTCCTTTCTGCGGCATCATCATCAATATCCGGAACCTCAAGAGTTGGCGGATGCTTATGCACCCGTTGACGTGTTCGAGGGCGGTTAGCTAAAGTGGTGCTTGTTTCCGCCATTTTCGGTCTTTCGCTCGAAGTGGAAGATGAAATATAGTGAGTTAGTTACTGGAATCCTACCCCCTGATAAAGTATTAAACAAGAAGTTGCTTGTTTGAGGCACGGAAGAGATGCGTCTCTTTTGAAGCCGTGATTGATATCTAGAGCTCTCCACCCAGCATAACGCGTAGGGCTGAACTAGTACGCGCACTGTCTTACCATAACAGATAGCAAGGACCCAGCAACAGGCAATCAGAGCCGTGGTTCAGAAGTATTTTCCATCTTTGTTTTCGCCAAGACTGGAGAAGGACTGTGCGTAACAGACTGTGTAATGATGTCGAATGTTGCTCCGTCTCAGACTGTCAGCCGCTTTGAGAAGCTAATCCGTGATTTTATTGAAAGCCATTGGCTATTCTCTGTGTAAAATTAACTTAGGCGATCAGCCACTTGTAGCATATCTTGTTCTCCGTGGCTGGCGACTCTTGAAAGGCAGGTGCATAAAAGTTACATACTTGGAACGGTGCAAGTTGTCTGTTATGCACAAAAGTGTGCTCTAGGCATTCAAAGTAGGTCAGAAAATTGTCAACCCGTAGATGAATGAACTTGTGGAGTTATAGAGAACAAAAAGAAATCAATTCAAGGGCGAGTCGCAGTCTTTCTATATGCTGTCTAAAGGAAATCCGCCCCAACATAACGTTGAAACATAATGCATTGGTGAATGGAGAATTAAATGACAGGGTATTTGACTTCCAGAATCAAACAACCATAGCTAAATGAGATCAGAGGTTTATTGCACTAATACGAACTGGTTACTGATTATTTAGCTATTTGTCGTAATCGTCTTTTCTCGTAACTCAATGGAGCACCTAATCGATGCACTTGGCAGTTTTCTCTACCCCATTGGAGTCTCTGGTTACCATGAGTATGAGTTATCGCGACTCTCATACATTCCCCCCTGGTTGAAAACTCTGGTCATTCTTCCTGTTCAATAAAACTTGACAATGTGAGGCAACAGTGCAGGGTGGGAAATTCTTTTTTCTTTTCCTGCCTAAGATCCATCACCCGGACCAAGCTGACCTCCGTACAGCTTGTCCTTGTACGTCTCTATGCTATCTCTTCCTGCATGATCCTCAAATTCGGCTTCACCGCTCCGAGTCTGAGCCGCATAGAGTCGTATGTATCTCTTGTAAGTTAGTCGTAAAATGCAGTGCTGATGTAGAGGTCATTACCGCCTCGTTTTCATGTACGCATGTGTGCTGTGCCGTTGCACCATCTCGTATCTATTTGCATTTTCACGACAAATCCGAAATGTTCGTGGAGAAAAAACGGCACACATGACGATGAACAGGTGACATGTTTGTTTATTAAAATCCGAATTTGCGGTAGCGGCAGCCTTGATGGATGCAGGGTGGCTGGTGTTATACAATAAGGACTGGCGGCGCAAGGAAGACTGGCTTCTAGATCGGGTGCTTATCGGCCGGGAGATGTAACGGACTGCTGCATGGAATCATGTTGTGTACTCGAAAAAGGCGCCTTTTCATCTTTGAAGATCGGTCTCGACTCGTGGGAAGCCTGCGTTGGCTGACCCGATCCGCTCCATGCTGCATTTACTCTGCTGACTGGGCCTCAAATTGAGATGCTAAGAGCCTCAACAGGCTATAATAACGCGAGGATTTAGTTAGATACAAGACAAAGGTATCAAATCAATTTCCATATATGCTATCAGCATGGATATACTGGTGTATACGGGATGCGTTGCTGGAGCCCGCTATGAAATGGATATCCTGTTTAGGCAATCCTTGTGTGGAGTCGCCGCCGCCGGACTCCGTTACCGGCTCCGGGGTCGAAGCTCCAAGCCCGATCATGTAACTCGATAGACTTCGGGATGATGTACGTGAGCAAGTTGTAAGCATGCTTTTGTTTTCTAAATATGTATCTGTATGAAATACGAATAATGCTATGTAGCTAACGCCAGATCAAATCGAATCATGATGTTGAACCCCAGACTTCCACACTACGTTGGCTCGCTTTCCCTGCCATTTACGTCAGGCTAGGTCAATCAGTGATGCATGTTGGCGATCCAGCGGCCTCACGCAGTGGACGTCTATGCACAGCAATGCATCTTATGCATTCTTAGCAAGCCACGATTAATAGCGAGCTTGGAACCGAATCCCAGCAGCGAGACTGCTAGTTGCCGGTGTCGGGCAATTCCAGATAAACGGTTGAGCAGCAGACACGAGAGTCGCACAGCAAATTCAAAGCCGGCAATACCGTTAATGGTGCGATTGTACAATTTATAACTCCTATGTACTTCTTTGCTGCGATAGGCCGATCCGATCAACCGCAGCTCACTGCCCCAGTTTAGTTCTCTTTTTGTTGCGCGTCTTATGTAGGTGTTTGTTTACCAGTGATGTAAGCCATCTACAAGTCGGCAGCACTTGTGAGGAGCTGAGCTGATTCTTAGCTGACAAGGCGTGCAGTAGCCAAACCAACATCTCCATGACGGCTTGAGAGCTGACGCGACCCTTGGTTTACGACAGACAAGAGTGGGTTGGAGTAGCATCGCATTAGCCATTGTAATCACGAGGCTTCCCGCGTCATACTTCGCTTTTGAAGGCTCGTGGCTAAGATGTGAATTCAAGGTGGTTGGTGTGTCTAGTTGTGTGAGCTATTGGTATAAGAAGGCTTGAGCCCAATGCCTCGACTACCATTGAAGCTTGGTTAAACCAGAATCGTTACAACAAGACTTCAACTAGACACTTCGTTCTTCCTCATCACACAAATATTACCTTTCAGAACCAGCCCTCAAGATGAAGTCAACTTATGCATTTGCCGTCTTGTCCCTCTTTGCGTCACAATGCCTCTCTGCATCGGTCGACATGTGGTCGTCTCCCCTCACGGATCGAAGTGTAGCCAACTACGGGTCCATTGAGCCCGATGTCCTAAAGTCTCGCCTTGGTACTACACCTCAAGAGCAAAGCACAGGAGGCCGAAAGCCCGATACTGTATGATCAAACCTCGTCATGAGTTTATTATGTCACTAATAACTGCCTCTTAGATCTACTTTTGCCGCGACGAGAACTGGGGGCCTCCATGCTTTGCCTACCGTCCAGAGCTTGAGTACACATGCACTGAGTTAGGCCCCGAGGTTAAGGGCCATATTGGGTCCGTCTTTGTTGAGCCTGAGATTATCTGCCGACTTGCTACGTATGTTTCTTTTCGCATTTCCCCAAATTCATATACCAATCACTAACATCCATCATCAGATTCAAAAACGGCCGATGCTCGCCAATCAAGTTCGTTGCATGGCCAGAGACCCAGAGTGGTTGGCCCGATCTATTCCAACAAGACTCCCCTGATGGAGCTGGCAAGCTTGGATCCGTGGCGACTCACTTCACATGCGCCAGGTGTACCAACTGTGTTCGCGATCCGAAATAGACGAGGCTAGAGGTGGTGTTGGGTTTATCAAGCGCAAGATCGACTAAGTAGGAGGGGTTAATGCCACTTTAGCTAGCGTTGAGTTAACACAAGAGCGGGAGGACTTAATAAGCTCTAGCTAGAGCATTTCTCAATTCACGAATAGGTAATTCATCGTCATCAGTATGCTATTTAAAGATAGTCTGTCATGAGTTGTCACGCTAGAGGTGCCCCTCAGGTTCTCACAGATGGAGTCTAGAGTAGTCTGTAGCAACATATAAATACATAGCACCGCTCGCTTGCATCGAATTGGATGGCTTCCGTAGCTCAGTTGGTTAGAGCGTCGTACTAATACTTCATTCCGAGTATCCGGTAATGCGAAGGTCTCAGGTTCAAGCCCTGGCGGGAGCATTCGTCTCTCACTGCCTTCTATTTCGTATTTTTGTCGTCTTCAGTCTCTGCCAGAGGAGAAGGAGTCGGTTGGCGATAATTTTTTTTGGTGGTGAGTTTAGACTATCTATCTACCTATGTACCCGGACAGGTAGCAAAAGAAACTCCTGATTACATCCTTCCTTACTTCCTTCCCTAGCATGTCGTTGTTGCAGGGAAGAGCCAAAGATGGTGATACTAAACGGGCAATTGCAAACCGACTCTATGTCATCTTTCGTCTTCTCATCTTCTCATCCATCAAGCATCAAGTCATCTAGACAAGTCACCAGCATCTTCATTTTTTGATATTCAGCTGATAAGCATACATCTTGATCATGGATCATAACTTCTCTCTCCCCACGCGTTTGCGCCCCCGTGAGCTCCAGGCCAAAGATTCATCGCGCTCTTATAACAGCCAGACCATTTCAAATGCCCCCAAAATTGGCCTCAGTATCCCGAAGCGATCCCCTGGCCATCGGCAGAAACTTGAAAGTGTAGAGAATGTCAAGCCAACGGCATCCTAGCAAGATGTCCCACCAAAAAAGTCGCCTTCAACCAAGATTGAGACACGCGAATCGAAAACAAAGACCATCAAACACGATTCTATCCTTCAGAATGGCATACCCATGCCAATTCCTCCCCGTCATCGCCTGCGCGAAGAAGCACAGCTAAACAACATCTCTGACACCAAAGCATCAATGCCAGACGATCAGCTCTCCATTGTGGACATGATAAACGAAACGATTCGACGTGAGAGGTCTGAAACACCTTCTCCGGAACCCAGACAGGAACGTAAGAAAGATTCATCATCTTCGTCCTACCCAGAGCATGGCTTCAAATCTATACGCGCGCCCTCACCAGTATTGCACATGCCCATGTCGAAATTGGGTAACCTGTCAAAGTACAGTCGAGGTACGGACGATATATCTGACCTTCATTCATCAGGATCATTTGGGGATGCGAGGTCTGTGAGCCAAGGAAGCATCGATAAATCTCTAGCAGATGTTGCAGCTCCCCTTGTAAAACTGCAACGCAAGCCAACCACCTCATATCATCGATTTGAAGTCTTGTCAAGCTCAGAAGACTTGCCGTTACATCTTATGGCCCCACGGAATAATATTGCCAACCAAGAGACCCAGCCTTTATCAGATCATGCTCTCGATACTCTCGGGACATATCCACTGAAAAGAGTGCGAGCCCATACTCAGGTTGATGACCTGTTAGAGCAGGTTGGCCCTGGCAGTCCTGGCCTGTCAGTAAAGCCGCCTCAGACAAAGACGGCTGTAAAGAGAAAAGCATCCGTCATCTCTCTTCGAAGCTTAACCGCCAGTGTCAAGCGGTCTCGTGTCGAAATCAAGAAGCTTGCATCTAATGTTTATTGCAGCAGTTCTTCCAAGATTTCTCAAGCTCGTGAGGATGTCAAGCGTCAACATAAACACAAACAGAAACAATACTCGTGGTGGAAGACGTTACGACGCAGACTCCAGCCAGTAGATCTTTTCGAGAGCAAGCAAGAAAATGAATATGCATCGTCTGAGGCCGAGAAAGGTCAACATGAGCGTAAGCATTGGTGGAAAGCCGGCGTGGAGAAGTTTCACGCTCCCAAATGGATGCGTTTTGAGGAATAAATGGGATTACATGCCATCGAAGCGGCCTTTGGAATAAGAAATGGGTGTCATAAAGTGTATGGTTCAGTATCAAAGTGTATCGGCAAGCAACACATATTTCGCGTAATCCAATAGACAGGTTTTGCTCTTATATCGTTCGTTATTCTTTAACAACAAGGGCGACTTCCAAATAACAATAATATTAAACTCGTCTTATAGCATGTATCGAAATGAGGTAGCCGTGGTTGTTCGCCTTCCAGGGCCAACCAGGCCTTCTTCCTCTATTTCATCTCCCCCTTCCAATCGCTCACTTTCCGCTCTGTCGAATTTACAATTCTGATACTTTAGATAAAAGCGAAGTATATAGGCCAGAATGGCAACGGTAAGCATAGCCACCGCACAAGTGCTCATTCCAGGCGTATAATACGGAGCATCTCGATCTGGGTAGAGTCGAGTGCCCACTAGCGGTCCGCACTGGCCGATGAACTGGAGGAGAGCAAAGCCGCCACCCTGGCGGCTTTGATTAGACTGGTTATTGATGCTCCAAGTTATGATGAGAGTGACAACGTTAAAGAAACCGATCGCGGCGGGGTAGATGGCCAGGTAACGGAGAATATTAGGGAGGTTCAGGGGCTTGGCTAGCGCTAGTATGGCGTAGCCGCTGGCGGAGGCGATGGCATGGAATATGAGGGGTGCGGTACGTGTTCGCAGACGGTCAGACATGTGTGCGGTGAAAAGGACAATGACAAAGGCGGCTAAGTAAGGGGGAGCGCTGAGAGCCTGGGAGGTGAGAGTATCGTGGCCCATTTCGGTGAGAATCTTGGGGAGGAAAACAGGGAGGGATGAGTAGGCCATGTTAGTGAGGAAGAACATGGCGGCGGCTATCCAGGCGACGGGGTCACGGAATATGGCTAGAACATCGCGACCTTTGAGGCCGGAGGATGGCTTGGAGTTTGCGGATGTAGACTGCTCGCCACGCAGACGTAGACGAGCGACCTTTTTCTCACGCTTGGTTAGGTAGGGGGCAGTCTGGGGGGAGTCCGGGATAACGTTCCATGCGACTACAGAGGCGATGACGGAGGGGAAGCCCTCGATGATGAAGAGAAGACGCCAGGAGGCGATGGGACCGAGCTGGGCGAACTTGACGATGAGCCAAGCGAGCGTTGAAGCAAAAGTTGTAGCCAGCGGAGCCGCTATATAAGTATGAGCTTCACATGTAGATTGGTTAGAAGAGCCGATCACATACCAGATATAAAAATAGCAGTCCGAAACGCAAGCTCCTCCCGCTTGAAAAAGAAACTCAAGTAAAACGGGATACCCGTGAACCCAGCCTCTCCTATGCCAAGCACTACGCGCAGCGCAATGAGCATGGTATAAGATGTAGCAATGGCCTGCAGAGACGCCATAAGACCCCATGTCAAGACCACCATGGACACAAATATGTGCGCGGGGATGATCTTCCACAACAGCGACATCCATTCGAAGGAGATATAAGAGATGTAAAACGCCGTTAGAGCCCATTGGTACCATTCGTCGCGCGGCGGGTCGGATTGGAGATCTTCGTCCATGCCTGCTATGCGAGCGTTACCGATATCTGAACCATCGTTAATTTGACTTTGTAGATATAAGAGATTCAGGGGTTCGTACTGGACCGATCGAGAAAGCTCAGCATGTAGAGTAGAGCTACGAACAGGACAAGCTTGCGATCAAACTTCCTTCGGACCGCACGCTCTTCATCAGGGGTATACAGCTGGAAGCTCGCCACGGAGCCAGGACTGCGCGATCGGCCTGCTATTAGGAGATGCGCCGCATCTTCTTCTTCTTCTTCTTCTTCGCCAGCCCGGCCGTCCCATCTTCCACGGCCTCTGCTCATATCCCTCTCATGTAGCTCGTACACCTCGCTCCCACTACCAACGGCGGACCGAAGATCCTCATCGTCGCTGTCGTCAAGTGTGAGTTCAGCGCCCGTTTGCGCAAACGTTTCGGCCGGGGCGTTGGGCCCGCGTTCGGGTTTGGGGTGGGTCATTGGAAGTTAATGTCAATCGAAAGTTGCGACGATTGAAGCTATGCGAGATGGAAGCTTGATCGGACTCGGGGGGCTGACTCGAAACGGTTGTGGAAGTGGAATAGGGATGTCAGTTTAAGGCAAACAAGGATGCCAACTATTCGAGGACATGGAAAACATTCTCGTTTGAAGTTGGTGGTTTAATTGAAAAAGATGGGATGTGGTTGTAGTCGTAGTTGATGAGAAACTACCTAGGTAGCCATTGAATTGATCGAGTCGCTGGCTGTCCTGGTCACACGTGACTGTCCCCCCAACTCCTTATAATGGTTATTAAAGGTCTTATTTCCAACTTCTCGTCATATAAATAAAACCAGTAGCTATTATTATAGTACTCTGAAACTAATTTCATCGTGTATCTATTTCTCTCAAAAACCATTTCTTATTTAAGAGTGCTAGCATAACCGTCTATTCCGTTCCTACACTTTTCTACACAACTAGATCCGATCGCTTTACCATGAATGACACTGTTCTATAAGTAGTTTTGAACGAAAACAACTCCAAACTCCCTTGTTGTGTGCTGCACTATCAATAATCCCTCATTGGTGACTCCCTTTTACATGAGATGGCCTTCTAAACAGCTTCTTGAGCCCTTCAGCTACCGAATGGCTTCGGCCGATTCGCTGCTTAGGGTGTCTCCCTCCTTCAGGAGTATGTACATCGCTACGCTGGGTAGACACACTGGCCTGTCGAATCTGCGCTATACTTGGTGGTTGTGGCGGCACTCTCGACCCCTGATCCTGTACTGCTAAAGGTTCGTTCTTTTCATCCCAATCGTAGTCGGAAACAACAGATGGTGGAGGCTCCCAGACAATCTCTTCGTTCTCCAATTCCTCCAAAGAGCTGGGCAACTCGTACTGATACGGCATCGAGAACACCCTGGTAGTAGTCCTAGATGAGGTCCCCTCTTCTGGTGCCGTCTGTGGTCTTCTTTGTGGTCCCCCTTGCTGTACAGTTCGAGGCTTTGGAGGTGTAGGTGGGCGAACAGAAGTTTTTACGCGTGGTTCTGGGGGCAGAGGTACCTCTGGTAACGGTATAGGTTTCTGTATGCTTTTGGGCATGCGAGATGGGGATTTTGGCGTTGATAGCTGTGACTTGGCATTTCCAGGTTGAGTCGTTAATATAGTATTAGGCGTCCCTCTTGGCGGTGACGTTAGCTTTTTCAGACTCGTTGTTGGGCCTGAGCCCAAGCTTTTTGCTCCTTTTGCATTGTTGGTCTTCGGTGAAGAAGTTTGGGCGGCTTTTGGCGTGGTTGGTACTGATGATGGTGACAGCTGCTCCGAAGCAGTTTCCCCACCATCGTACAAGACACCAGAACTCGGTTGCCCGAGATGTGCAGGATTTGGTGATACCAGTAGTGGTGAAGCACGCGGCACTATGTCATCAAATCTAGGGATAGTTGGTCCAAAAATATTCGGTTGAGGGGAGTATTCCGATGTTAGTGATGGCGTCCGAGGGGGAACGATCTCCTTAGGCAAATGATATGTTGCAGCTAGCCGATCATTTGACGCAACCAGAGAGGCCACTAGCGGTGGTGAAGTATTTTCAGGTTGAAATGTACTAGAACCTGAAGAGTCTTGTGATGAACCAGATGTTAACGGCCACCTTGGCTCTACAGGCACCGTCTTCTCCGTCATACCAGAAACGCTGGGCGCTACAGGTTTATGGTAAGGATCATCCAACGGCGGGGGGGAAGGCGAGAAAGGGGGTACAAAACTCTCAGGTCTGTATAGTGTTGGGGCGGGCAGTTGTCGTTGCAGAGGCTTGGGCGTTGGCGGCGTCAAAGATCTGGACGGAAGAAGCTCTTCAGGCTTGAGTGGCTCCATAGCATCCGGCCTCTTCTCTCTGATAGGACTCCGTACTGTTGACTGTGCCCTTACGAATTCCTCTGGTTCCAGCCGGAGGTGACCATCTTCGGAATATGGCCCTGATATTGTCGAGGTTGAATGTCGTGTGCTTTCAGATTGAAGAAGCGGAATTTCAACATCAGGCGTTCCCAAACCTAGTCCGTCGTCGGATGAATCATCTTGGGACCACAAGGACGATGCTGTTGCGATTGATATCCTATGGGGATCAAGCTCGTGAGGTTGGAGTGGTGCACCGATGTCTGGAGTTTCTGATCTTGTCGTGGCATCAGGTGATTCGTCCTGGGACCAAACTGTTGATGTCGTTATTACTGACGCCCTGTTTGGATCGAGTTCTTGAGGTTGAAGCATATCGATGTTGGGCAATTCTCGTGAGAGTGGTCTTGGAGTTGCGGCGCCTTCAACCTCTTGGAGTATATCCTCCAACACTGTGAGGGCGTCGTCTTCGTCATTGTCGCCATTGTATTCAGATGGTGAATCAGAAAATGTCCCCACACGCTCCCTGACCTCCCAGCTCTGCACCCTCGGTAGGGGTATCTCTTCCATTATCTGCTCGTATCCATCATGCTCTTCGTTTTCTTCCTCTCCCTCTTCCTCTTCCTCTTCATCATCACTATCGCCTGGGACTTCCCTCACCTCGTCGCCACAAACAATGATATACCACCTCACGGGTTCGCCCTTCTGCAGCTCATTTCTCAATTTCGCGATCCATCCATCGTCGCCCGCCATCTTGTCGTAATACTTGGCCATCTGACCTGCAACGTCCACGCTTAAATCGATTCTCACCACATAGTCAGCCACATAAGCATACGGCCTGCATGCTGTTATCATTTCCCCAACATCAAACTCTTCCAGCAACTTGACAGCCGACCATGAATGCATGAGAACGCCATCCTCAGCATCAGGTACACGTGATGGCGGGAGAGTGTGATCATCATCGATATGGTCGTACTGGGCTTTGACCTTTGTTTCCTTGTTGATGCTGACGCTGACGCTGGGCTGTGTTGGTGTTGCTGGCGGAGTGAGCTCTGGTAGAAAGTCGTATTTGGTGTATAGCTCAGAGAGGATAGAAGAAGACGTCGCAGGTGCAATAATCCAATTGGAGGCAGCATCTTCAAGATCGTTGAGAATGACAAAAATGCGAATATCGCGGCGATGCCATCGAAATCCGTGGCATAGATAAGTCGGCATCGTTGTTGGATGAGCGAGTGAGCGATTGATAGATTAATGTCACTTTCTTTGATCTTGTCAACAAGACTTAGTCTTTGTTGACCAAGATTCATAGAGCGATCTGCAGAATGTTCAGCATCTTGCTTGGTATTGATTGGTTGATGACTGGCTGAGATTGTCGCGTTATTGTTCAAGGATAAAATCATGGCATGTGGTGAAATCGAATGGAATCAAATGAAATGGAATGGAATGAACGGCGTCGCTTTCGTTCCTGAGGTACCTACCTAACTTACTATCTTAGTGCTAGGTCAAGGCTATAGTCAGGTACCTTATACACTACACCCAACGTCACATAGATACCTAATACCTAGGTAGGCTAATTATTAGACTAAGATAAGTTTAATGCCGTCTTTGGAAGACGCCCGCATTCAACATGTAAATCGCCGATTGTCTTAACATGTTCTAGACTTAGTTAAGGCTGAGACAAGGTCTCGCTCATTACCGAACCACGTTTCCGTTATTCAAACTCGAATAAAATATACTAATACTACATAGTATAACTACTACCTATTGGTATCCTTTGTTTAACGCCAGCATAGTGAAATCTGAAATCCTGATATATCCACCTCATAAAACCGACCCTGCCCTTGTATTATGTCCCGAATAATCTCGTAACCCCCTTTTTTCTTTTTCCCGTTGTAATCGTCTATGACCATCAATACACCTCTTTTATGGTATAAAGCGGACCCTAGTTGTTAAACCCTGTCATGTTCAGGCTAACGCCCCCTGTATCCTGTAACCCTTCCATCGTAAAATCTTGAGGGTCAAACTCAAAATTCATGTCCTGCAAGATGTTGTTGACATCCTCGTCTGAAAGATTCATATCCATGTTGCTAGGCATCGCAGGTGCGCTCGCAATACCATCCTCAGCGGGTAGAGAATGAGGGACCTTCTCGGACACCATATCCTTGAACTTGTTCAACAAGTCGACGTCGTCAGCAGGTGTAATGCTTGAATCGAGAATACGTCGTGCTCGCGTCTGTAACATGACGTCCGAAGGCATGCGGCCCTTGCACGCTACATGGTCTTCCACATAGTTGATTAGACCACGCTCTAGCTCTCGGGAGCAGAAGACTGTGGCGGGGCGATCCACCTGTGATGTGAGCTTCTCAATGTAGCTATTCGCAACGGCGGCTGGGAGAGACTTTGCACCCTGGCCCATCGATACCTGAGTATTTGTAGGGAATGGCTCAAGTGATGCCTTTGGGCAAGCATAAGGCGGCGCAAATCCTGAACCGCCTTGCTCAAGAGCCCAAGCATCATTCTCAGGGAGACCGGGACCATCTGTCTTGAGGATTCCAACATCTCGCTTGAATCTCTGCAGCCACTCAGCGTTGTCTGCAGCGGTCTGGTTCCATGGATCATCACTAAAACACTATTAGCCCATGGTTCGACAATCCTGAAATTCAAGACACTTACTCATTGTAGAGAAGCCAGCGCGCCTGGTGTTGGAGCTCAGAATCGCTCGGGACGTGTCTGTTAGGGTTGTTCGACGACATAGTACCAGCTACCCACCTCGCCAATTCTTTAGCCAATCGACGGTAGCAATTAGAGTCATTAAGAAAGTATGGCCCAGGACAGTTGTTGCCACTGCCCATATCGAACACATCATTGCTCCCCAGGAGTGGAGGGCAGTCAGAGAATAATGTCGTGGCATCGGTGGTAGCGGTTCCACTGACCGTTGACTTGGTGCTAGCTTGAAGGGAAAAGGCAGGTGAACTGTCGCTTGTCGCAGGGTGTCGGTTTCTGAATCCCTGGAGCCAGGATGCATTGTCTGCCGCGGTTTGGTTCCAGCCGTCATCGAACTCGTAGATAATGATACGAGCTTGTCGTTGAAGGTCCTCATCAGTGGGCTCCAGTCCCAAAGATCGTTGCAAGTTGAGATAATCCCGGAGGTCTTGCTCAAGACGCGAATAGTTGTGAATAGTTGAGTCGATTGATGATGGGTCGGTTGAGCGACAGATGCGGTTCATCACATCTTCACTTCGTGGCAAATGTGCACGTCGACGAAACGGAGCAAGCCAGCTAGTGGACGATGTAGCAAGGCGAAGTAGCCAGTTAGCAATGGCCTCTGAGGGGTGCGTCGACACTTCTTCCACTCGGCCCACGATGCGACAAGCCTCTTCTTGGAGCTCATCATCCATCGCTGTAAGGCCCAGCATCTTCTTGGCCCTGACAAACTCTTGAAGTTGTACCTCCATGGGGCATTCCTCGAACAAGTTGTCCTTGCCGTTAATTTTTAGTGTTGCCAATCTGTTTTCAGCGGCACTACGCAAAGTACCGAATCTCGCCTTTTGTTGTTGTGTATCTGAGCTCATGATAAGATCACGAAGCCAGGAAGGGCGTGTCGCAATGCCCTGGAGAGACAGCGATTCGCTCGCGAAAATGATACGACAACCTTCGACCATCATTTCTTCGTCGTCCGGGAGTCGTCCGTGCTGGTCCTTATAGTTCCGCGTGAAGAAGGCCAGTTCCAGCTTAATCAGCTCGTAGGCATTACGAGGTGACTCTGGCGGGGAGTCTGTGGCTACATATGGTAACGGAGATGTGCGTTCATGATGAATGAGATCTATTTCAGAAGTTAGACGTTGGCAACTTATCTACCGGATACTGCAGAGGTCTCATACATGGAGGCATAGAGTTCTCGACCATTTCGAGTACAGGGTTATCGAAACCCCAGTCACCCTTCCAATCAGCCATGGAATAACCCGTCTTGAAATGCTCTGCCAGATGATCGACACGTATAGTCCATGTATCCATTACGATGCCACAGAAACCACAACGGGACCGAATCTCAGGCGTAGCCACCTTCCACGACTTCATAGACCAATCTTGAAACTTGACGTTATGAACTAGACGTAAGTGTTGGTTAAGGTGATCTTTTCGATAGAAAGTTCGCTCTGCTGGAGTACGCTCTTGGCAAGCTGAATGGTTATGGCTTTCAATGTGGGCATCGTCTGGTTTGGCTTCACCACAGAAGACACAGGATAGAACTCCAGTATCAGGGTTGACGACTCTGGCACCGTGAGGAGAGCACACCCACCGCTCGAGGGACAAATGCAGTGATTTCTCATGGCGCTGCCAGTCGTGCTTAGTTCTGAACGTTTCCGTACAGAATGTACACTGGAACGTCTTGAGGGGAGCCGATAGGCTTATCTTGTTATCTTTGCCTGTTTTTGCCGAAGTCCTTCGACGACGGCGGCGACGGCCATGGTTGTTGAATGGGGCTGAGCCAAAGGATCCCCACGAGTTGCGAGATCCGTGCGAGTAGGCCGATGACCCGTTACTGGAATGCGAGGTTCCCAGGCTGCTAGCCGATGACTGATTGCAGATAGACTTGCTTGAGCCATCATCGGCATAACTGAGGCTGAATGGACTTTCAAGATCCGACGACATTCCAGAGGAAGACGCGGTAACGGCACGAGCAATAGCGCTGACTGACGCGGGTTCGTTCTCAGGGGGTGAGTGCTCCCATCTCTGCAGTGGGTTCATGGCTTCAAGAGCTGGTGTTCCTCGGCGCTGGGGGATATCCATGGGACCTGACCAGGAGCTGGTAAAGTGAGGTGATGTCGAGCGAGGAACCTGGACCTTGCCACGACGACGGGCGTTCGCAAGCCAATTGGTGATTTGTACCTTGTTCAAGCCGGTTTGGCGCTGCAGCATCTCTTTCTCCTCGTCACTTGGATAAGGATGACGATTGTGAGTTGAGAGCCAATTCTTGAGGATGCGAACAGACTCGCGAGAGAATCGTGCGCCGATTTTGGGAGGCGGTGCGGCCTTTTTGTTGGATATCTCGCCCATGTTGGCTAGGTCGGTGACCGAAGCATTTCGGGAGGATTGATAGGAGTCATCCCGAGGATCCTCTTGAACTGTGTTGGTGATGGGAGGTCCCGACGGTAAAAAAGGGTTGATGTCGAAGGGAGCAGCTGAAGAGTTGATAGCCTCTGGGGTAACGGCGAAGCTGCAGTCAACCCTCAAAGCTACACAGCTTGTGCAGTAGTCCTTGTACATACCCTCTCGGATCTTTTTGCAGGAGAAGCCACCCATGGCACAGTTGATGCATGGTGAGTCAGGCGAATCCCACTGAAACTGGTTGGAGATATCATCGGCGGTTGTTGAAAAGTCCATTCCTGTGGCAGTCATGTCTGGCAAGGAGAAGTTGTTGTCTGAGAAGTGTTGAAGGGCGCAGAAACTAAAGTCATCTTCACTGACATTCGCAAGAACAAGGTCAATGTTCTCGTTGGTGTCAGCTGACAGACCAGCAAGGGCGTCGACATCCTGGGGTTGCTGGAAGGCGTCAATGGCCTTGTCCCAATTGACGAACCGATCCATCTCTTCGAGACCGGCCATGATGCACACGGCTAATTTCAGATGCGGAGTAGAAATGTCAAGTCAAGTCAAGTGGAAGGCGCGCGTGAAGATGACAAGTTTGACAACCATCAAGATTGATTTGGATGTCGAGTCAGCCCAGTCCCACTCCAGGTAGTGGAAATCCAGACAAAATCACTGAGCTTGAAGATGAGAGAAAAGAAGCAGGACTCATAAGTCGAGGACGGTCCTAGAGTTTTGTCCCGAGTTGAAAGATCCAAGAAGCCACAACTAACGGTCTAGCCTGTCTGTCTAAGTTACCGCATCGAACAAGGAGTCAGAATCAGAGTCAGCAGTTCGTTCAAGTTCTGGTGGAGTTGGTTGGAGTACAGACTGTCATCCAGCCACACCAACCCAACCAACCAGCTGGACAAGTGAGTCTAGTGCCAATGTCAATCCTCGCGCGCCCTTCAATTGACAGACAAGGATCATTTTGATCAATGGAGTCTGGACCCACGCACCCACGCTGCGGAGCGACGGTGTTGTAGACACTGTGATATGGTTCTGTCTCCTCAATTCATACTGGGATATCCCGATATTAGCCAATCATCATCTCGACGATACAGTGTCTTCTCGACGGGTGTCTTGCTGGGAATGGCGCATGCATTCTAACTAGGCTCCGCTTCTCGTTGTTCGCAAGGCGTAGCTGGGTATCCATTCATGCAGGTTAATTCTTCACCCCGAGACCGGGGCATGTTTTTGCGAACCCTTCAACCGGTAATAAACTCCATTTCCACTCTGAAAGTGCAGAATTTCCCAAAGGAGTCATGGTCGTGAGCGAATCGGAGGCTTGACGGTGAGAGACTACTGCTTGCATCTCTTCGTTTCCGCGTCTTTCTCAGAGTTTATTGATATATTCCGCATCTCATCTCGAATTGAATTTCTTGAATCTGTCTCTCCCTCTCCCTCTTGCGAAAGCACTGGAACTTTCTTCAAGAAGTTCCCTGTCGGTCAGATTTTAGAATCAGCCTCCGTCGATAACACACCATGTCTTCGATTATGGGGTATGGCTAGCATTTCGCAGATCCCTCTTGCTATCTCTCTTCTTCGAAGTCATGTTGTGCCCGGCTGTATTGTGTATTGGTAAGCAAACGAGCTGGATGATGTTTGTGTGCTGCGATTGATAATTATGTATGCTTGACAAGATGGGGTGTTGTATTTTTGGTGTGTTCACATACAATCTGGGGATAGTCCCGTCGATTGAATTTGGAGAAGGCGCCACCTAAGTTAGCAGCCGCTCACCGCGGCGGGGTCACCGGCCCTGCCCCACTCCGGCCTCCGCGGGGTACGGAGCTTCAACGGAAAAGTGCATTCGTCAAGGTATTTCTATTTCTCTTATCGCTTTGCGAGCCAAGTCAAGGTTCCTGATAAACCATTGGACTGGGTCCGGACCATTCCATCGTACTCAGGTACCTGTTCAGTCTCAAGAATTTGGAGTCTGGGCATTGGCCGTTCTCACATCGAATGGCCAATATCTACCACCGGTAACCCTCCGTACCCTCCATCTTCTCGACTAACGTTAGATACCGGGCCGACAATAAACAATCAGAGTATGTTTTCTCAAGTGCCATGAGCTATGTACCAACAACGCTGAATCATCAGCCTGGTTCAAATTGACGGCAGAATCACATCTAACCAAGGTACTTCAACGAACAACCGAGACATTACTACCTATATACATTAAGATTTATGGACTATAGTGGCTGAATATTGTCTGCAGTAAATTTGTAATGACTTTTAACTTTATTAGGTTCTTTTACTTGTCAAGGTGCTGTGCCTAGAGGTCTCAGTTAACCATTGACTACTGACTAAGAGAAAATGCTTTGATGTTCAGGTTACCGTTGCCTGTAATGTTCACCATCTGGTTAATCTATTACCCCTTAAGCAGATCTCGGATTGTGCTGTTAGCCTGTACATCCAAGTCTTGTGGTTACAGTATGTGTTCAACAGAGCGCACATAACCAACTCCGCCCTTGCTCCCTTATTTCTCTCACTCGTCTTTATAACCCCCAATTGATGTTACCAAACATCTATCAGAGAGCACAGAATTTATCTTGTTACTCGCCTGGATGTCCTCAAACTCAAAATCAGGCTTGGCTGGATAGCTGGGGTTTCCAGAACGGGTTCCCTGTCAAGCCAAACTGGACTGACGTATCCCTTTGGTGGGCATAGAATTCAAACTATAAGTTTTCATCAGGGCCCGAGCAACGAATTATGTTTCTCTAAAATAGACAATCTTCACAGATTACTATGAAGAGTGTATAAAGCACTATTAGATTACGGCTCAGTGCACCCGATAAGTACTGTAGTTGTGTTCATATCTCTGATCGTACCCAGTTATCTCAGCATAACTGTTGAACGAACGACAACATCCTTGCGATGTAGAGCTCACAGACGGCTTTCTAATGAAACTCAGCTTGATTATCACCAGAATAATATCTTGAGATAGACTATCTCAGAGAACGTTCTTCTTCTATGGTAGTATGATGAAATCGTTATCCCCGTCGTCCACACAACCAGGCGATAAAGTCGCAATTGCATGAGGACGGGTAATCCATTCAACAACAACATTCTTCCAAAGCCTCCCGCTTCCATACACTTAGCTTAAGCATATCTCTTTTTCAAGACTCGCAGAGCCAATCACACCCAGGCTTCAACCAGGTATCGTCGTTCATTATGTGCCTCTCACATCTTCCCCTTCAGCATGACCAAGACTTTTCCACGCCGTCAAAGTTTAAGCTTTCTACTTATTTGATCAAACTCACGAGTCGCACCCGGGAACGCATAAAGACTCATCGAATGCCACGATCCAGCTTCAACCCGACGCGCAGAAACATCGCATAGCCTAGCTTGACAGATCTCCATGCCTTTTTTGGGTTACGACTTCTTCCTATTTTTTTTTTTTCACCTTCGCTGAACAAGATTACATTGCTGCATTGGCATGTGACGAAAATGGCATCGGCTGTTCGTTGTAGCTTGGAGGTAATGTTGCATTTGCACAAATCAGCCCTACTACCAGCCGTTACGGTTCGTGCCAATAGCAACCTATCTCAGTTGTTTGAGCAAGGCTCAAATTCTCTAATTAGGCCGGTTCATGAACCAAGAGCCCTACGTCTCGCGCTTCCAGCGACTTGATATGACTTGCCAAGCATTGCACAGTAGATGACCACGGTGCTTTCATGCCTGGTTATTACAAGTTGGAAAGAGCCGTGGTGTGAATCCACCTTTAAGAGGTCTCGACCGGACGACTCGGAACTCCAGAAGTTCTGTATCTATCATATGAAAAGCGCCCAGTTTCTTCCAGGCCGTCATCATGAGCAATAAATCAAAGGCGGAGGCGGAACGTAGGGCCAAAGCTGATACTTGGTCAAGCGTGTCAACTCACAGTCGCTCAACGCGACACCGCATTCTCTTTTTGGCTCTTGTAAATTATCTTGCGATACATTCAGCCTGATTCTGTCTATATGTGCATTTGCAGTGTTATGAAACAATGTGCTTTTCGAGAGGTAACGTGGTATCGCTGACGCCGTCCTAGAGTTTTATATAACCCCATTCCGTTTTTAAGGGGACAAAAAGTATGCGGACCCGACAACGGTATCAAACATCATGCTCTTTGAGTATAATGCGCCTAATGCCATGAGCTAAAACTCGTCCGAAGAAGCTGTATGCGCGGTGAATTCCAAAAGCGCAGACCCATAACCCGCCTTCCATCCGCGAATGTCTCGCGTTAGTGACTCCTTGCTGACCACAAAGCGCCTCATAAGTCGTTGATAAGTCCCTTCGTGGATCCTACTCGTTAATCATGTCCAAGTTCTTGTAATTCCCGCTCCTTGGCGGCAAGCATTTCTCGCATTCTGTCTGCTTCGCGTTGTAGGGCTGCTCGACGCTCAGTCTTTATCCTCTCGCTTTCGAAATCGCGCGGGCCCGCGCCTGGGGTGAGATCGCGGTTAGAAAAGGCGCTGGGGCTAGGTGCTGAGGCAATGGTGCTCCCTGGCGATCGTATAGGGGGTAAAGAATAGTCACCGTCGTCGCTTCCTGCTCCTGTGTTAGGAGGAGTGCCAGCCGACGTCGAGGGGTTGAGTATCGATTTGATATTAATGGAGGAAATCCGCTTCGAGCTCTCTTGTCCACTTTCTCCCGATGTGTAGGCTTCACTTTCTGTTGTAGAGAAAGATCGTTTTCGTGTCGGCGAGAGAAAAGACGCGGGGGATAGGGATGTCTTCCTGTCATTATTCGCTGTCATCGATGCCATAGGAGCTAACCGATTATCGTCATTCAAGGAGCCCGTATCATGGCGTGGGTTGTTCGATTGATGATACACAGCAAGATCAGAAGTTGAAGGCAACGGCAACGGCGATATTGTTCTACTGGGTCGTATGACTGGTTGAGGTTCAATCGTAAGCGGGTGGTCTGGGCGACGGCGAAGACCCAAATTGACAGATCCATCCTCGTTCATCGACCCTCTCTCAACACTTGATTCGTGGTGGCCCTGTGATTCGGCCGAGTCCATAGCATCCTCCATCTCTTCATCCTGCGAAGCTGGAATAATTCGTTTCCGCCTTTTAATGGTCGACTTCTTCATGGTCATCGGTCGATGGACACCATGAAGCTTATAGTAGAGTCCTAATATTATTAGCAACCACCCAAAGGGGTATTAGAAAACACCAATACTAACCACAAGCATTACAAATAGTGTGGCCACTCTCGTCTCGCCTCCAAAGAGGTGTGATGGTGGTACCACAATTCTGACAGGCAATCACTACCGTAGCATTGGAGTTTTGTTGATTCTGCATAGCGTTGATATCCACAGGAACGGGTTCCGGTTTTGTGCTCTCAATCCGACTTTGACAACTTTGCCGCTTTTGCGTCCCACCAAGGTTGGCACTTTTGGAAACACGGTTGTTGTAGGCCGGGCATCCATTACAACCCTCTGCACCACCTGTGCCATTGCAACGGCCACCACCAGGGCAAGTTCCTCCAGGGGTTTGATCGGCAGACACGTATGCCGCATTCGACTCCGATTTTGACGCTGTAGCTGCAACAGACTTGGGTGCAGTCCGAGGAGGATCTGCAGGGACAACATTCGGTGGACGCTTGAGACTAGTCGGGCGAGAAGCATTCCTGGCTTTCAAATAGAGACCACAAGCATTGCAGATGGTAGCACCTTGTGGTGATCTCCTCCACAGAGGCGTTCGAGTGGTTCCGCAGTTACTACTCGATGTGAGCAACGAGGCAACAAAGAGAGATATCAAACTCACCTGCAAACTTGTCCTTGACTACCGCCAGGAGGTGGGCTTGCCTTTGAGCCGTGATCTGATCCAGGACTTTGTTGTTTTGACATGTTACCTGGACATGGACTCGGCTTGGAACCTGACGGACTTCCACTCAGCCTCTGGCTGTGGTCACGGTCGTCTTGACCAGCAGGAAGTCTAGTACGTTCCTGAGAAGGCGGGACTAGAACATCATTTGGTTTTGAGGACATGGGCCTTGATGGCAACGCAGTTCGCACCGAGCCTACTTCGCGCTGATGGCTATACAGCGCCGCTGACTGGTCGTCTTGGCTCATCCCCGTAGGTAGAGCTGAAATTTTCGAGAGAATCAAGACGGCAAGTAATTAGATGAGGATAGTCGGTGTGGTGCAATAGTGCTGGATGAGAGGATTGATCAGTCACAATTTGGAGACTGTGATATGCATCGGTATCGATATCGATGTCGAGCTGGCGCAAAGGTTTAGTTCGATTGTCGTACAAGCCAGCGTTGAATAAGATGTAAATTTGAAAGATGACAAAGAAAAAGAAGTTCTTTCACACGAGTCGTAATCGGCGGTAGTGGATAGCCAAGTGGTTGCAAGCCGGCCGAAGAGGGAGGCGAATCCGGAGAAGCGTCGGAGCCGGATAACGCAACTACAACCTAATAAGGTACAACTGCCTGATCTCGACGCCAAGCGTAAGTTGGTATCTTGAGCAAAGTACCTAACAAGATACCTGGTTTGAACCAAAGGGCACGTATCGTTGAATTCGAGCGCTGATGGGCAGACCAGTCGCAAGGTCGCCAGGATACGAAGTCGGCAGATTCGTAGGCAGATGACCCAACAGACCGAACTAATTGAGGGTTCAATTAGGGAGATCGAATGGTATCTATTGGTCAGACGATGAATCCAATGTCAAATAGTGACGCGGCAGCAACCGGGCAATTGGAACCAGCGCAAGACCAGTTCAAATAGTCCAAGCAGAATGTTGAGAATAGAAGGAACGCGGGGGGGGGAGAGAGAGGAGTAGACTAGGGTGTGCAAAAGAGAATAGAGTATAGTAGTGTAGTATAGAGAGGAAGAGAATCAAGGACAAATGAGAAAGATCGTCAACCAACATGCGGGCGCAGGGGCGATCAATCTGTACAGTACTGTACGCAATGGCAAGTTTGGTAAGACAACACGACACAACAAAGTCAGCGCAAAGTGTAGGAATACGCCCCGTCTCGGGACTTGGAAAAGTCCTTGGCGAAGAGCAGGGGAGGTTGATGAATGGGCTTTTTGGGGCACCACCAGGCTGGGACGGTGAGGAAGACTAGGGTATGATTTTGTCTGTGCCGCAGATCGATAACGAGCAACGCAATGGCGCGGTTGAGGAAGAAACGGTGACCCCAGGAGAAGAGGTAAGGTGAAGAAGGTGAGGCGAAGGTGAGTGTGTATTCTTAGGTGAGATAGACGACAAGAAAGGCGGTAGATCAGATTGGGAGGAGGGGAGTAGTGGTGGTGCGTAATGCCAGCCAGTAAAGTTCAAAGGCGCAAAGTCGGCAGCCTGCGCAAAGAAACGAGATAAGATGGAGGGCAAGGTTATGATGAGATGAGGAGGATAAGTGATTGATTGATTGCAAGGTATTGGATCCAATCCAATCCAATCCAATCCAGTAGGTACTGTGACAATATGGGGCTGGACTGGGCTGGACTGGGCTGGGGTCTGGATAGGATTATTGTTTACCTACGGTACTTAGCTAGTACAGTACAGTACGCACGAGCACAAGCGTAAGGCAAATAGATTTGAGTGAGAGTGGTTGAGTGAGTAGTAGGTATGGATATAAGGTTGTCGGACTTCGGGAGCTGCGTATGCAGGTTGCATGACATGGCCTATTTGACCAGGGCTTGGTTTGGTTTGGGGTTGGGTCTGTTTTCTCTTCTCTTCTCTTCTCTCTTCTCTTCTCTCTTCTCTTTGGGTTATTAGGGAGTGACGTGCATGCAAATGGGACAGAGCAGATAATCAGACAGACACATGATGCGATTTTACGGCGAGACAGCCCTAGTATGGGACGACCTCCGGTAACTGACTACCAAACGGACGGTGGGTTGGGGTTAAAGCAACCGACTTGCTCTAGACATTGATCCTTCATTCTAGTGTCGCTTAGTCTCATCTAATATGCCATTTCCGACTGGACAGCTACAGCCTTGAGACCACAGCCTGTCAAACTTATTCTTGGCAGTAGGAACTGTTTGTGTAGCCGACGCCATGCATGCAACAGAAGCTGCTTATGATCAATTCATTGCCTTTTCAAATGTGCCTGGTTGACAGTGCTAATAAGAACCCTAAGAAAAGAAAGAGAGGAAAAAAAGGTCCCTTGGCAAGGTGTCGTCACAGTGGAGGGGGGCCCTCAGCATTAAAACGTTCTAGCAGGCCCCTTTACTCACCGCGGCTCTGTCAAGTTTGCTCAATCACCCCTGAAATGCAAAGGATTACATTAACCAGCTCATGATTGGTTCAGCTAATACGGAGAAATTCTCCAGGGCAAACTCCACCTGGCGCCGCTGCCCGGCTGATTACGCAGGGAATCGCCGTAAGATCCAGTCGAGACTAGGCCGAGATCGGACCCTCTTTTTCGTTCTCTTTTCTCTTCTTTCCTTATCAGCCGAGGCACGCATCCAGCCACGCTCTTATCAATGTCGCGCATCTAACGCGAGGCTAGCGGTAGCTTCATAGCTTCAGCCGAAAGTCCAGGTCGGCACTATCCACTAACTTATCGCAATCGTCACCGCCATCTCAACTCCAATTTAGTGTTGTCATTGATTAGTAAAAAGCATCACGACTCCCTCAATCGCTCGCTTCATTATGGCATCGGAGCTCGGCAGCAGCCCCAAGCGGGAGCCGACACCCACTCTCCCCTTATCCTCGATACCTCAGAAGCGCGCTCTAGAGGAAGGTCGACATAGTCCTGTCGTTCCCTCGCCATTGAACCCCGAAGTCAAGCCTTCCGACTCTCTGGCGCCCGAAGATGCTGCCCAAGCTGCCCGTTCCAAGTCGGCGCGCACTAAGAAGGACACACTGAAAAAGCGTGAGTCCAAAGGCGGCGATAGTGCTCGTGCAACCCCCGATCCAAAACCGAAAACGAAACCACAAAAGAAGCAGAGCGAGTCAAGTCCGTTGCGTTATAAGCTTGCGCCTCCCAAGTTGTCCGATTTTGAACTTCCTCGAGGTCCTGTCATGACGACGCATCATGAGATCACAACACCCGGCGGTCAAAAGGTCGAGTTCTTTGAAACATCGGATCAGTAAGTCGAGTTCACCATCAATCCAATGTCCCAAGGCTAACTCTGCAAGTGTCTCCAACAAAAAGAACTTTCGCTATACGCATTGCATCGCCGACCCTCTCTTCCCATCCATGATCTACTATCGAGGCACAGAGCCAGAGCCATATGGCCCCCGCATGAATTTCGAAGACTCGGCAGGTCATGTCTACTTTGACAAGTCGGCCCGACAAGTTACAACCGACAAAGGGTTTCGCATGGCACGCGCTAACGTCGCTGTAAGAGAGGGCAGATGGTACTGGGAATGCAAAATCACACAAGGAGTCCGTCCGCCAAAGGATGGCGAATCCAAGCCAGAAGGCGGACGACATGTGCGCATGGGATGGGCGAGACGGGAAGCGTCACTCGACGCGCCGGTAGGATTTGATGCTTACAGCTATGGTATCCGTGACGTTGCGGGAGAAAAGGTACACATGTCTCGACCTAAAGACTTTTTCCCCGAGGGAGAAGGTATTCGAGAAGGCGACGTGATCGGCCTTGAAATCCAACTACCATCAGAACATTTGCATCGTAAGATCGTGTCTGGGCAGTATAACCCATCAGTCGACCAAGCCGACGGGGAATCCGCGCCTACAGCCGAAGCACAAAACATTATCCGCGATCGCGTCCCTATCCGCTTCAAGGCCCACACTTATTTCGAAAAGATCGAGTATTCTCCCGTCAAGGAACTGGAGGATCTTATGAACCCAGCTCCCACAGGGTCGAGCGGCTCTTCCGAAGAACCTGGGCCTAATCACCTATACCCAAGTCTTCGCACCCTTCCCAATTCGTGCATCCGGGTGTACAAGAACGGCGTCCTCATGGGAACTCCTTTCGAGAACCTACTCGGTTTCCTCCCACCGGCCTCTCGCCCTCAACCCCAGGTCGGCGCTCGTGAGGGTCTCGACGATGGCATGCTTGGATATTACCCTGCGGTGAGCGTATTCCGTGGAGGCGCTGTAGAGGTCAATTTCGGTCCCGACTTTTGGTATCCTCCTCCGGCTGAGGCCGCCACGGATAGTGACAGCGGCGCGACCCGGCCTAGCAATGCCAGGCTGGACAAGATCCAAGCCGTAAGCCAGCGTTATCTCGATCAGATCGCAGAGGATATTGTCTATGACATTATCGATGAAGTCGACTTTTGGTCGCAAGACGGCGGTGGTGCGACAGACCGACAGGGTGTGAGCGCTAAGAGTGAAGCTGTCGCCATGGCCCCTGGACGAGAAGAGATCAAGGAGGTGGTACAAGACGACTGAGACAAGCTAGGCGCTCTTTCATCATCTTCATGCCGAGAAAGCCCACAGGGGCCAAGTTGAAAAATATTAAAAGCGGTTCTTTCTTGCATGACTTTAACATAGATACCCACTGTGATAACACAGAAATCAAATTATTATTCGCAAAGTTCGTCCTTAATGAAAACCTGGTATCCTCATTTCATAAATATTTTTCTCGCTCCGCCCATTATCATAACCCGTATCGTAAATATTGCTCATTACACATGCGAAAACATTCAGCGCTAGTCGTCAAAAGTCTGTAGCCCGCCTCAGCGACGGACGGGTTCTTCTAGCGAGACTGGTCCAGCTAGAGCTGGACTTGCCGACGGTTCGGTCAAAGGGGATACAGACTCTCCAAGTATCTCCCTGTCGGCATTGCGGCTCGCTCTTGCAGCCTCTGGGCCTGGAAGAAGAGGATCATCCGGAAGCTCTTCAATACGGTCGCTGCCGTCAACTGGAGCTTCAGCCGCAGACTTTTCACGCTCGAGTCGCACCTCACGACCTCTCTTGTGGCAATACCACAAAACGAACATTAGCACTATATAAAGGTTAGTAAATGTACGCTCAGTGTAATTGATGACAAGACTTACAGAACAGTGCAACACTCCATATGACATTTGTGCCCATAAAGGCGGGCCATCGCACCTTCAGTGCATTGACAATAGCCTTGAGCATGCTAACAATAGCTCCAGGCTTTGTCACAAGGTCAGTCAAGTTCTGGGGCTTGAGGAGGTCAATAGCCGCATCCTTGACCCCCTTTTCCGAATTGGCCTTGAGACCTTGACTCTCTGCTGCAGCTGCCAGCAGCTCAGGTGCCAGAGATGAAGTGAGTTTGTCCGGGAGCTGGGTGACCAGCTTCTTGAGGGATGACGGCAGCTTTTCGAAGCCGCGGTTGATGGCACCATCGCGGTCCTCGATGAGGCCAGCAAGGTCGCCGTACGCTGTTGGTACACCGTTGGTAAGATCCTTGAAAACTTGTGTGAAGCGCGATAGGAGTTCGGACGACTCGTTGGAGAGTGCCACGATCTTGTTGTTTTTAGCCTGGAGGTTCAAACGGTCGAGGACGTTGCCAAGGTCTTGCTCCTCACGCTCGGCTTCTGGCGAAGCGATATTGTCTGGCTTGAGACCATCCTCTGGCTTCTTGTGTCTTGTGAACAAAGCTGTGAGGCGATTCGGGTGCTTTTCGCCCTTCTCTTTATCTTTCTTTTCCTTCTTCTTGTCTTTTACGTCCTTCTTTTTATCCTTGTCCCTGCTTGCGTCGTCTTGCAGCGGCTTAATCGCTTCCAATTCGCTCTCAGAGGCGGAAGAGAGATCGATCTGAGGTGTGTTGATGCGCGGGGGCAGTGGTGGGGGCGGACTGTCATCTTCTAGGATACTCTGAAGCCAAGCTTCGTCGTCTCGGTCGAGAACTGGGCTCAGCGGAGGGGTATCGGAGCTGAGGCGATGCTCACTGCTTCGCCGCCTGTGATGCTGATTGGATCCATCGTTTGCGCTGGTCTTGAAGTCAGGTACAGGCCCATGAGTGGGATCCGTTGCAGATCCTGCTTCAGTCTGCTTCGCTGCCTCCTCAGCAGTCGCTTTCTCGGCCTTGTTCTTCTTGAACTTTTTGTATGTCAGGTATTCCAACATGTTGTACGGATATGGCGAGGTTTGTTGTTTAGTTAAAGAGCTAGTAGGCGGTGGCCATGCTATTTAATAGCAATAGTGGAACAAGAGGCCGCCCGGTTTTTCAAAAGGGATGGCGATTTATGTGTTGGCGCTTGTCTTGGTGACGAACCATCAACGAATCGAGAGCTCCGCACAGCCACATCACATGTGATGTCATTCATGATAGCCGCCGAGCTCGGGCTTAAATTCACCCCACGTTTTCATGCTTAAGTTGTTTGATGATCGACATTCAACTGCCGTACAGTAAAAAGAGTCACGAATCTGAAAATCATCACTATTAGCGCGCGTGTATGGAGATGAAATAAATTATTCCAACTTCAGCTGAAATTGACCCTGGGTATCTTTGAAAGTTAAGAAAAGTGGAATTCAGCAGGACAGCGCGTCTGCTTCAATCAGCACCGTAGATGTTCTCGTTCTCGTTCTCGTTCTCGTTCTCATCTTCGTCTTCATCCTCATCAGCTCCTCCTTCGTTGCGGATGACTTCGTCAGCGAGAGTACTTCGTCGCCCGCCACTCCTCCGTCGTCCTCGCTGGAAAGCATCGGTCGATGTTACCGCCCTCTCGCCTGAGTACTTCTTACCTGTCCAGTCGCTAGAACACCTTGGGCATTTCTTTTCACTCCTGGTACGCCAGAATGCCTCTTCGCAGACCTCATGTAGCCGGAAGTTGCAGTCCGGCTCGATGCATCTCAGGCCCATTGTGACTACATCCTTGCACGCTTCGCAAAACTTGATGCGCTGCCAGTCGCGTGGCCCGAGATCAGGGTCGTTGTAAGTTTCGACCAGCCAGGGTCGCAATTCCAGCAACGCTCGTGGTGACAACGTATAGAACCCCTCATGACTCTTCTCGAACCAGCCTCCCTCTACCAAGCTTGCAAGTACAGCTTCCACTTCGCTGTGCTTCAGGCCTTTATCGGCCGTTACTTGTGTTTGAGTATCCGTATCGATCTGGCTTTCTCGTCGGTTTGGTCGTGCCAATTTGATGGCCTGCATCTCGGTGATGGCCATGACTTCCATACGCGGGGTATTGAACTTTTCAAACATGGCGTCCAGTACTCGCTTGATGAATGAAAGTTCTTCGGGGTTGAATGTTGTGGCTAGTTGGGTTTGCGGATCGGAGGCGGTGTTGACCAGGGCCCATATGCGCCGCTTGGTTACTTGGTGGACAGTGGTGCGAATTTCGTAGTCAAAGAGCGATGCTGCCTCAGAAGCTTTGTCGATAGCCTCTTGAAAGTGATCTTCTGTAATTTGTTCCCTTCGTATCTCATCGGCGTTATCGTCATCTCCGCGGCCGACGTTGAATATGGCCGCAAGGATAGGACGGGACTCTTCGAAGGTGAGTGACCCCCGTGCCAGAATGGCTTGAAGAAAGGCCCGATCGCCGTGGTTGAAGTTGTAGTTGTTCATTGCCAGCTTCAACTTACACTTAGGACCTACGCCTAAAGTATAACGTTGGTAGGGAAAGTCAGCGCTGGAGGATGAAGGAACCTTGAGCTTGTGCGGGAGACGCGTTAGACGCGTTACTACCTATGTACCAGCACAGTGACTTAATTAAGTGCACGAGCCACTTGTCTGTGGCTGCCGTGGCTTCTGTTGTAACTTGTTGTTCGTTGCCCTCTTACATACATCAAATACTATATTCTGTTTCTCTCTACCGAAATAATACTCAGTGTATTAGTTTGTTTATCTTGCAGTATGTAGCAGTTTTGCGTCGATAACCTACTAGATTGAGAGTCTCGTCATTAGAAAATCGATATGCGAAACAGATGGATGCAAATGTAAGCTTGAGTTGTTCAAGCAATAATATCAATCAACCAGAAGAACACTTGTTTCCAAGAGGAGCCTCTAAAACAGAAGATCAAAGCCTTACCGAACATGGAATTCACCTTACACAACAAAACTGACAAACTAAAAACTTGGACAGTCGTTGCTGGGTCTAGGGTGGCTTGTATGAAAGCTGACTCAGCTCCCTTCCACTTAGTGATTGGCACTCCTTAAGATTTGAGCTTCAACTCGTAAATAAGACAAAGCATCCCCTTTGATGCTTAAGACACATAACGGTTACTTAGGCCACATTTGCCCCCGAACAATATAATTACTTGTTTAGGGAACTGGCTCCTAATCGTTTGAAGAACGGTGAAAAGCGGCTTATTTGCCTATCCGACCATATCTCATCAGTCTAACGCAAGACACTGATGTTGTGAGCTGTCCATCAAAGAACACGACCGACCATCAAGAACCGGATTTTTAACGATAGGATTGGGGGACAAGAACTATCCAAGAGACTCGACAACCTATCCAACCAGTACGTTCCTTGAGGTCTCAAAATAAACCGTGGAAGAGCGCGTAGAGCTTGACCAGGCTGTCAAGCATTGAGCAATCTTATCAATCACGTGTACTTTCTGTCGTATACTCAATTATGGCGATGGCTACGACAGAATTGAAGGAATTCGATGTCATCCGAGTGGCAAGAAGCGATGGCTCAGATACTGGACCTGGATATTGGCCCTTAACGGCACCAACCACGGCCACCTCGATAAAGAAGACCAAGGACGCGACAGCAATAGAGAAGATTCCCAGGACTAAGCCTCAGATGATCCGACTAGCTGAAGACGACCAAAGGTTTGTCGAATGGAGAGTCAAACTAGGTATTCTTCTCAAGCAAGAACTATGTCCGAATCCTGATGGTAAGTTGACCTCCACATCGCATCCTCGACAAGTATCTAACTGGGACCAAGAGGGAAACCCATGGCTGGTACATTTTCCACGAGGGTATTGGCTGTATGAGAAGTCTAAGCATCTTTGGGTTTCAGGATACCCGATCAAGGTGAAATTATTCAAGAGCCCGCAGGAATTTGCCGTCCATTTGATATGGCTACTCTCGACCTCGATGGACTATCGAGACTGCTGCTGTGCACACTGCAACGCATCCAGCCCTTTCAAGGTGAACGTGTCTACAGACGACGGCCTGATTATCACAAACGAACCAGCCAAAGTCGACAAGTTACCACAAAAAGTAACGCCTGTTCCTCTACCCACGATGCCTGGACAAGCACATAACAATGTCGTGCCTCGGCCAGCTTCCACACAGTCCACGCCGGCCGCAACGGCGCAAAACTCACCAGCCCCAACACCAGTGCCAGCTACTGCAACCCCCATACAACAACCACCCCCAATACGACCTCAAGAGCAGGTTATTCAACCACAGCCCCAGCAGCAGCAGCAGCAGCAGCAGCAGCAACAACAACAACAACAACAACAACAACAGATACAGCCTCAACCACAACCTCAATCGCAAGTCCAACAGCAAGCTCCGCCTCTTGCTCAGGCGTCACCCCAGCTCGTCCAGTGGGCACTCAAGTCACATCTCCTGTTTCGATCAGGAGAGTTGGTATGGTATCAGAATGGCAATACGTGGCGTCTTGGAGTAATTGCTGCCTCTAACAACGGCCACCATGAGGTCACGCCCATCGGACACGGCATCGTCCAACAGGCCAACGTGACAAAAACAGATGTTGATATGCGACCGTTTTACGCCTTCACAGTTCCACCAGTTACTCTACCTGAGCTGAAGGAAAAGGAATACGATGGCGTCTCGTGGGAGTCCCTTTTTCAAAGCACAGTAGACGGTAACAAACGTGAAATGATTGCGCTTGACGCTTCCAAAATGGCAGCTGTCAAGATTGACTATTCGTACTCGCTCTGGTCAAAGCTCTCAGACGATTCAAATAGTAAGATCGTCACCTACTACGGATGCTTCTTCGGAGCAGAGCGGGTCGAGATTGGCGATGCGATGCGGCTCAAATCACTCCCAGCCGACCTCAACGTTCCCGCCGAGACGGGTGTCTTGGGCTTACGCGTTATCTTTACGACTAAAGAATACCCTGGCCACGTTTTCTTCCGTGGCCACATCTACCAGCTCGTGTCTGAAGATCATCCCAACGTTGTCCGGGACGAACACCTGCCTGTTGCACTACGAGGCGAGAGCCAGTGGCGCCATTCCGTTGGAGCAAAGCGCTGGCGATACGCACTGGTCAGAGAGAATGTTGTGCTCAAGGAGCAATCGATTAGAGGTCGATTCTACCCTACGCATCGTCTCATGCCCATCCTGAACCCGGCTGAATTCCAGAGCTCAATTGCCCAGGGTAGGGTTGATGACCAGTATGCTCACCTCAACAATCGTATGGATGGCGTGGGGAGAAACCTCGGCCGTAAAGTGAACCGGATCGATACCCTCGGGGCTTCCGTGATTCACACAGCTAGGATTAGTTTGGAATCGTTTATTAGGGAGGACGACCAGCTCGCAGAATGATTCTACTGGATGTCTTGTCTGTAGGCGGTACCGAATGAGGTGTACCATGAGAGCGAGTTGTGATGGGTAATTCAAGTTGGTAGTATTAGTAAATGTTCAATAGAAGATATCCATGGGATTGACCATTTGATAAAATTTCTGATACATAGTCATTCATGGCCGAGTTCCAGAGCCACAACCGAGACAAAAAAGTCAAGACTCCCTGTCGAGACATGCATACCCCTTCTTTTGTCCTCCCGACATTCCGAAACTAGTCCTCACAATACCACCATCACCACCATCTATCTAGCTACACTTAGAAACGCACACCGCTACACAGAAAGCACCAGGCCATGACAAAATCTCCGACGCTACCCAGACACAGGCCCTCACGCACTTGTGTTTGCGGCTTGCGACTAACACTCCACAGCGAGCTTTGAAGACCAGCTTTACCTGTCTGGTATGAAATCTCATGCAGATGAATATATGCAAGTATGGGCTTGTTGGTAGCATACTTCACGTGTTTGCTGCATCATCGGGACTTCTGGAATACAGAAATGGTGTGGATATGATGCCATGTGTGGTGTGAGGGAGTACATAGAGATAGACAGATCGGGCGGGGGTTGCACAGAGGCGGGGTTGAGACGGACTTTTGGGCCTAGGTATGTTTTGTATGCCTCATATCATGTTACTTTATCATAGAGATATTGAGTCACTTATGGTTGGCAAATGCAGTGCCTGTTATGAAGGATTGACGTCTTTCTCATTGTTAAAAGGCAAAGGAATCGCGTGCCAACAGAATTTGTAGTCATCAAGAGGGAATGATAAGAAACACCGCTTCCTCGCTGTCGCCAAATACATGAACCACGTAGTCCATCTGCCATGGTATCCATTCCCCTATGGTCGAGACTTGCCAAGGGTATCTTGTTCTGTCGAGACACAAATCTCGCATCTCTCTACAAATCATTCCGCATCTTCCCCTCTATATCACATCGTTTCCCTGAAACATGATTTCCCTGGTCGTAAATGCTTGTGAAAATGACTGATGGCTAGGAATGCAAAATCATGTAGGTGCGCTTGAATGATTCATATCGTTTTGTCGTAAGTGTCGAGAAGTTCAGAATCGCCATTTCTACCTCGGAAAACCAGTAGGTTTTAATGTCGGTACTGGAATAACCTGTAACCAAGGATGGATGAACTGTGTAGTGTGTAGCAGAATAGAAGTATAATGAACTGCTGACGAGGAACGAGGGCGGACAATCTTTCGACTCGTTGAGATAGCGTCAAATCCTCCAGCAATCGTTTCTCGCTCTCACCTTTCAAATGTCGTCGTGCGTATATAGGAAATAATAAATGAAACAACCACTCTGTTCGACCCCTGACTCCCCATTAAAGAAGTCTAAACCGCTGATGATTGTTATGCCACTTTCAAATTCTCAAGCCGCTCCTGTAACCTCTTCAATATCTCTGGGTCAGGTTCAGGTTCGACTTTGCGAGGTTTAACACGAGGCGACTCGTCTGTTTTCTCCAAGCCGCATTTCGTGCACTTGGTTCCATTCTCGGCGCCGGTTGGGAATATCGTCTTGCACACTTTGCATTCGTAGTGTGGCACACTATTAGGGCCAAATTCGTCCCCAGGATAGCCGTATGGGTATTTCTCCTTCTTGGGCCTATTAAAATGGTTAGCAGGAAAGTTAAGAGTCATCTTCTGAGAGTCAAACTTACGGGTCTCGGGGGCAGTCCGTGCAGCGAACATGACCGCACTTCTCACAGGTCTTGTTGCCAGAGATAAACAGGGTCGAACATTCGTGACAGGTTCGTCGCACACGCTGACGAGGCTTCTTATGAACTAAGTCCTGGCCACCTGTCTTACTAGGTCGGGTAAGAACGATCTTCTTCTCGTCAAAGCCGTACGAATAGTCAGGGATAATCGGTGCGTTCTCCTTGTTGGCCTTGATGATGGCGGCACGTCTCTCGCGGCTAGCAATGATTTCGGCTTCGCTTCGCTTGGGGGGGTAACGGGTGCACTTGGTACAACGAGCATGCTGGCAGTTGGGACACTCCTTCGCGGAAGAAAAGGTGGCGTTGCACTTGTGGCAGGTTCGTCGCACGCGCATACGGATAGGCTTGTCAATGCGAAGAACGGTGTCGTCGGAGGATCCAGAGTGAAGTTCCGAAACATTGATATCCAGTCCATAACGCTCTCCGAGCTTCTTGGCACGCTCTTCAATCAACTGACTCCTGGTCAACTTGGAAACGCCTTCCAAGCCTTCGTATTTAGCCCTGGCTTCCGCAGTCTTATTCTCAGGAACAGGGGGTCGACTGTGGTCATGTCAGCAGCCGTTTATGTAAGTTTTGGCTCATTACAGTTCAGAGTCATAAGCTCTCAGTGGACGCCGTATCTCAATTGAAGCAACAACCTCCTCACAAAGAAATCATACCTTGTCTTGGGGGTCTGGTCCGGCTTGGCTGCAGTGTCAGGTTTGGTAGTCGAGATAGTCGACTGGCGCTTAGAGGACATTGAAGACGAGCCTTCCCTCTTGAGGAACGTCTTGGTACGAGTAAGAAGCTTGCTGAAACCCTTCTCCTTCTTTTCTTCCTTGGGCGTCGAGGGCCCGGCCTGGGCAGGAGAGCTCATGGTGCTGATTAGGTTGGTGTAACGGGTTTAAATCGGTAGGTTGATTGTAACTGAAATAGGGCGAGAAAGTATATCGATTCCTCTAAAAGATGATGGTCCACATGCAAGAGGCGGATATAAAAAAGTAAAATCGGGATAGTAGCGTTTGCGTAGTCCTAATACTGTTATCGTTGGTGGTGGTCGGTCGGTCGGTCGGACCGAGTAGTGGCGCTCAAGAGACGATGTAGAATATCGGACGTGAGATAGCCACAGCCTCAGTTGAGGTACGTCAAGCTGGTAGTGATGGTCCGTGTATTAAAGTATCGATTTCAGAGAGCCCCCCATCACGCGGTCGAATGTATGATGAGGAATAATACGGGACTGTTTAGTTCAATTTGGTTGTTTTGAAAGGAAGAGGAGGAGGAGGGATGAAAAGGAAGAGAGAGAGAGAGTTGGTTAGAGGGATGATGGGCGAGGGCAGGCGAACTATACTTAGTCTGGCGGTTGCCAACTAGATGGCGCTACAGTGTGTATCAAATAGGTGCAGCAGTGGGTGAGCCAGCTTCCATTGCCAGCCTGCTGGGAGTAGTGGACCCAGGCGGCCCGGCGCTACTGTACACGCTGCAGAAAGACGGAGAGCGAATCGCAGGCTTGTCCAAGACGAATTACCCGTACGAGTTCTGTTGCATGAACCCCCCCCAAGGGCTTGTGGGGGAGGGAGAGACAGGGTGTGAATGCTGGATACCTACCTTACCTATCTAGGTACCCTAGCGTCTGGGAGGGATCCCAGGATAAGGATATCCTCTCTTGGACCCGACACTGCGGGAGCAGAGTGGGAGGGAAGTCGGCCGCTGGAACCGGAGGGCGGAGGCCTGGATTTAGTGGATGACAGACCTGGGGGACTTGACCCCTTCAGGGAGACGGCATAGGATGATAGGCCAATCCATTGCAGCAGTAGTTCGGACTGGTAAGATGGGAAGGGGAAAGCGTGCTGATGCTAGGTCCTTTTGCGTTTGGGGAGGCTGCCCTGCCGTAAGTGAGTGGACGAGGGGGTGTGGTTTTTCGGTTCCCAGCACAGGGGATCTAACCGGAATCATGCCCCTCTCTGCTGGCAGCACAGTGTCAGTGCTGGCCCAAACCAGGTTGAATCTCCGTGGTATTTCCCCTTTCCAGCTGCTCGGTTCTGTATGTTTGTACTTTGTTGCAGTTGAGGTGACCTTGAATGCGGCCAGGCAAGGTGGTGGCAATGGAACGAACCAACTGTCTTATTGCGGCACTGTACATGTCATGATATGAGAAACCGTCACTAACTGGCCTGTCAGTCTGCCTCTGGACGTTATTGTCGATTCATGCTGGGTCAGGTTACGTTGCACAAGGCGATATCGCCCCATACCATGCTGGAATGATTTACGTATACATACGTTATGTATCATGATATTGTGCAGAAACTGCTGCGACATTTACGGTCACGGAGAGAAAACTCCCCTTCTAATGGGAAAGGAAAGGTTTAGCTGTTCCAATCCACGTTGTTTCCACGCGCTCCGTTCTCACTCGCCTTCACGTCCATCCAGGACAAAAAACTTTGAAAAAAGACATTAATAATACGGCACTTGGTCAGTGACTGTATGTTATGACAGCAGCTGTTGGTGAAATAAAGCATCTGGGCCTTTGAGTTTAAGCCTCGTGGAGATGCTGCGTGTCACAGCATTCCTGTATAACAAGTCATTTGGGAAATGGAAACCGTTTACCTGTCGGGCATCCATGAACCTGGTCGTTGAACCTTCAACAGTCCTTGCAGCAATTACGGATACCGAGGATTGAATTCAAAGACAAGCTTGTAGGTAACATCGTTCATGGTGTAAGTTGGTTATTTTAGGCCATGTCTTTGAGAAACATAATTCGTCTCCAGTCTAAGATTCATGAACCAAAAACTAGGTAGGCACCAAAGAGTCAGTCAAGGTCATGATTGGACAAAACCTTGGTTCGGTGCTGTCCCGAGCGACAGGGTCGTCCTTGTTATCACGGTGCTGCCCAAAAAATGCACCCGACAATTCCCCGTTCCTTGCTTGACTAGCAAATAGTCAGATCATTCAACACCTCCCGTCCTGGCAGAGATCCTAATCAAAGGCCATTTATCCCTGCAGAGAACTCACACATACGTATTCAGGAACCCTCAGCTCGCCAGCTTATCATTACCAGCCTCGGCAGTAGTATTAATTATGAGAAGTCATTTCTGGGGGGTCCCTATCATTCTATTCTCCGCCGTTGAATTCAACGGTTTTGTTGACATGCTTGTTTGTCAGCACTCCAAACCCTGCGACCTCGGTTGCAACAACTCACTGACAGCTCAGAATCATGAATTAATTGTTCCTTTCCTTTCCGAAGTCCTCATATCGCTGATTGAAGCGGTTCATGCAATACCGGCCATGAACCCGCATCAACTCAGCGTCGCTTAAGCCGAGACTCTAGATTTGCGTCTATATGCAACACACGCAATGCTAATTTTCATTTGTTCATCCGTACCTTTACCAGCAAAAAGTCCAGACTGCGCCTCGTTTTCTTTTCAATAACATCTGGGGTTCAATATGGACGGACCAACTCTTCCTCTCTTCCCGTGTTCCCACAGCGGGTTCACTCGACCACCCCTGGATTAACTGGATCAAATACTACAGTATATGTACGCTTTCCGATTGATCGGTCCATCATTCCACTGGATTCATCACACGTGGAGCCCACAATTGGTGTTGTGAGTGGTTCCGAGATGTCAGCACGAAACCTTCATAAATTAAACCCGCGAGAGCGGTCTCGCTACAAAAAGCCAACAACCATATCGGGAGATTTTAGCTACTGCAACCCGCACCGAATTGCTGGCCTCTTTCGCTTTGGGGGGGCTGTAATCACAAGCTGCTTTATTGGGCATCGGTTCTCGGAGTAGCATAACATTCCGAGGCAGTACCTATGTATGCGTGTGAGAGACACTTATTGCATATGGCCATCTCTACGATGCAAGGCGTGCGTGCAGGGGTACCAGGCGGTTGCGCTCTAACATCTGACTATATACAGTAGCTCCAAATGCTACTATTTCTGTTTCCCCCTTCATGCAGAGCTTTGCGAATTCTACCAGGCCAGCCATGTCTGCTTTCTTGGCCTGGAATATAGGCGGCTGTTGACCATGGAATCGTTCAACACCGGACATGTCACATGAATTAAAAGTCAGATCTGTGTCTGACCCTCCTAGTTGATCGCTGAAAAGAAAAGAAGAAGAAAAAAGAAAGGCAAACCACACAGGCGGTTATGATATATCATATATGCCTATGAAATGGCGGCCTTTTATGACTCGCTGGCAAAACACCATGTAATTTTCACGGGAGCAACAATCCGGAAAACAAGGACAGTTTATCATTTCATATGTTGTACTGCAGTATCCGTACCCTTTACGCCTCATTCCGCATTGAATGGCTGGATATAACATTCCAGTCTTAACTGGCCCACCAATTCCAGCCATGGCCCAGTACCTTGTTTGAAACGATTCAATGATTGAATTAACTTAGTGAGGCGAAAGTTATTACAACGTAAACCCTTGAATGCTTTTGTTGTTGCTCGACATGTTGACCTCTGTGTCACGAGCCACTGCGCAAGCATTCTGCTTTTACTACTTCTCCATGGAGGTTCTCTCTGTTGTACAGCATGACCTTCTTGCATTGATTCAACGCCATGAGCTGATTCTGAGTCTCGCCCATCCTGCAGCCAGAGATACCCGCTTTCTCTCTCCCACCTAAAGACTGTGCCATCCTAGTGGATCGTCCCGCCCGCGCCAGTGATTCTCTCGGCTCATTGGAGCTTGGTCGGGAAAAGTACAGTATTCTGAGGTCATTCAAGATCGACACGGAAGAGCTGAGGGATGGGAGGCTTTTCAGAAAGGAGGGGGTGGAGGAACATCTGACAGAAAATGGAAGGCTTTGGGCTGAATCCTTCGAAGAGATTTCAAGAAGTTCCGCGAACCACTCCAGCGGTAACCAGCTGTCATAACCTTATGCACGAGATGAGAGAAGCTGTTGAGCAAGGAGGCCCGAGCTGCTGACCTCCACTACGAAGCGATCCTGGTGTTAATTGAACACCGCACGGTAAGACATTAAACAACAGCCGTTGGTTGATCAGCGCCTTCGTCACCAAGGAGGCTTGAGTCATGAATATCCAGTCGGCCGGTTCCAGTCCCTGATACAAAAACCAGCGGAAACTCTGAGGCTTTGCCACAAGATTCCCAACGACTTGGTTCATATGACCACGTCAGTGGTATGGATGAACAACCGAGAGACCCTGACCGCTTTCATGTCTCGCTCACGCATCTGCGTGTCTTGGGCACACTCTCTACATCGGGCTAAGAGCGACGAGGTCAAGGAGGGGTCAGCCCCCTCTACCGACGTTAGCAGCAAACGCCTTTTCATCATATGTATTCGAGAATAATCCTCAGATTGGCTCGTTGCTCTGCCGGTCTGCATCGCTTACGAAAGAGAGAATGCCCCAACCCTGGAAGCGTGTCTGTACATGCTACAGTACAAGCACTGGGATTCTCCCCTGCCAATATTTCGTAACGACTCTTCTTACGACCGTCTCGGTGCGTGGTGAGAATGTTGATCGAGATATCTCGGTGGGAACCCGGAAAACGATATCCTCTCCAATATGGACCCTGGCTCGGCCATTAAAATATTTTCGGATAGTCTGACAGGGTTGCGGATCGGGCAGACAACTTGACTGGCTTGAATACTACCTATCAATTATTGACTTTGTCCTTTGCAAGGGCTGCAAAATAGTTTCACGCACGGCCGGCCATCAAGGATTCAACCCCGAAGTTGCTCTTCTAGCGAAGCCCAAAATTGGAATATTAAAAGGCAACCGGAAAGAACCCTTGAATTTATCCATGACCATAAGGCCACCTTTGCTCCGCGTTCTGATTGCGAACTGCTCAGTGGCACCGGGGGTCCAAATCTTGTGCTCGGAGACGATCCCCGGGAAAGGCAGGATGCTTGACAGGCTCATTCACACCTGGAGGTGTATTTGTCTGGGGTCGTTATCCAATGTTAGAGCATAGAAATGCCATTGACCTGTTTCCGAATGGGAGGGCTGATTATCCGTACCGGGCTTGCAGTATGAGTACCATGTATATATGTACATACACATACCCAGTACAGCAGCGTCCATGACTTGTCACACAGCTGCAGCGTCGTGCATCCCCGACTATTAGTGTATGGCCTGATGACCCAATAGCCCGGAGCCAGCAAGCCAGGGCACTGCAGAAACAGTCGTCATTGCGGCTAGGGTTCTGTGGGCATGGGTACTTCAAAGCTTCAATGGACAGTGGCGAGCAAGTATTGGTTCAACACTCGCAACAAGAATATGCTTCACAGAACTGCCGTAGAATACGTCTGAATACACGAAAGAGCCCCCCTCAATATTGAATCCTCTTTTTAATTCATCAGTGGCGCCGCGGCCCTTCCCGTCCCGCGGGTCCGCTCCCGCCGCCAATATTCAGTCACTAGCTGGGAGACTTCAACCCAGCTCGACCGGAATTTGTTCTTTCATGCCGTAATGAAATCTCTGCGTGCTTCGTAATCAGTATGTATGTTGGAATAGTAAAAGCTTGGCTCTGTTCAAGGACCGTGCCCTGGCTGCTGTTGTCCGGAAAGCTACCGGTTGTCCCGAGCTTCTTCATTCTGCAAAGTCTCCTAGCGACATACCTGACTTCCCCATTGTAACTGATGAGTTGACTCATCAAGCCTTGTAATGTTTCATTGTGACTCGGGGAATAGGAATAAAGCATTAGTTTCACGCATGTGTAAGGATTTTGAAACTAGAAGGTTAAGCCATGAAGAGGTCGTTATCATGCAGCCCCCATGGTGAACTCCATCAGCGGAGACCATTTAGCCGAGTTGTGGTTTATAATTTGAGCTGCAACGTTACTCATGTCCTAGCTTCAGGGTCTTTGCCTTGAGTCATTCATCGCTACGTGTATAATTGGTAGTGTTGACAGTCTCGCCTGGAAATGGGATATAGGGCTGACAAGATGGCAGGCCTAAGAATTAACAGCTTGAGTTAAGGTATCCCAGATGCAATGAGCCTATATATGGATAAATTGAAGGCCCAGGTATACCAGGAACCAGGAATCATCGTTAACCGGAGAATATTATTTAAAAGCTGGACTATGAGATCGCAAGATTGTCGAGGAACTTCCGCTCGGATGCGCCGGAGACTAAAATGCTTAATACTAAATAAGCGTTGGAGCAAAGCATAATCACGGAACTCCAAACAACGATAACCTACAAGCCTGGTCTAGAAGACATTTAACTTTGAATTAGTTCGGGGAAACCCTCAACTTGGAATAATTATGCCTATCAGCCAATAGTGGTGACAATCATTGATGCCCAACAAGTGTATGCAGTAGAAACACCTTAGGAGACTAGGCTCCTTTGACTAAGTGATGCTGCATAAGAGTACGGAAAAGACTCAACAGGATGTAGGACCGATATTTTGGATCATCACCTCACCTACAGCACCAGAGGTGTCAAGTGAGAGTTGGATAGATGAACGACTTAGTTCATCTCGTCTTACTACCGACTCTGGAACTCAGCGCTAACTCCGCTAATGTGAACATTGGGAGCTTCAACCTACTTTCCTTTGATTATGTTAAGTAAAGATGCTGTATTAATCTTGGGATTTGTTGTCAGGATATGGAACACAACCCGCTCAACGTTCTCGTGCATGACGACTATGCTGAACTAGCTCCGATGACTGTTGTCTTGCGGCGAATGAACCAATCTAACTCACTGCAATTTCTGTACAAGACTTAGCATTTTTCAGGTCGACTAGAAAGAAAGGACCAGAGTACTAGCTTATTGACAAAGTAAACTAGATGTCAAGGATGAGATGGGGTGAGGTTTAACTGGGCTTCAAGCTCAATTGTAGCTACCACGCTTACATATCTTGAGAAGCCATAGAACACGGTGTTCTTTTGAACCGTGCCAAACTTATGTCGTTTATTACAGGATAAACGTGTAATTCTCAAGTCATCGGAATGTGACTCTAAACAACGATGGAAAGCAAGCAAACTGGGAGTGGTTTCCCTTACGGTTTGGTGGTTCATACAGCAAAGTCAAGTATAGCAGGTTGAGACTGTACAAAGAGCTACAATCAAGAGGAAATAATTGGAATCATCGTTAATGCTACTGAGTAGATAGTAAGAAACCAAGATATCGTCACTTGATCGAACACGATGTGTTATGGTGGTTAGTTATTGGCTCATCGTCATATCAATATTGCGCCGGCTCATCATCGGCAAAGTCGTGATTGAGTCAACGCGGCGCGGCAAAAAAAAAGGACAAACTCCATCTTGGAACGATCACCACCTCCACTACCTCCTCACCTTTAGGCTCCTCACAGCGATATACTACAAAAGCGTACAATCAATCTCTCCAACTATCTAAACATCCTCGCCCCGGCGCCACAGACTGTGCAGACACTTCGTGCACGGTCGTCATCCCTCTCCCCCGAGTTCCAAGCCTTCAGCTATATGCAACAAGTGCCTCTCGAGAATCCAGAACCTCTGACTCACCAAGACAATCCCTCTACAACTCCCCCTTCCCAGCATGGCCCCCTTCACCGTGACCCGAGTAGCCTACTCCGAGTCCGCTCCGGAGACTCGAGTGGCGCTGAGCCGTCTTCTGTACCGGCGATCCGCCGCGACTCCGGTCATGACGTCGATACCGACCTGCTCGATGAGGAGTTACGTCGATTGAGTCTAGGACCTCAGTCAGCCGACCGACCTTCTGCTCCCGGTCAGCGCATCTCCGAGTATGAGAATGCAATGACTCCGCCTACTCCCAAGAAAGCACTGGGTTTCAAGGTTATCAAGCCCTCTGAAACACCGTCCGATGGCGTTCAGCTTACAGATTTCCCCAATGGTGCGTCATACAATTTTGAATGACATTTGGTGCAGTCTCCTAACTTGACCTCGTCTTTAGAAATATTGACGCACATTCTTTCGCACCTGCATTCCGACTCTCATGCCGCGATCGCTCTCGTTTCGAAGCGCTTTTATGCGCTCATCACCAGCTCCCATGCCTGGAGAATGGCCTTTCTGCGATACTTCCCTGGCCATGAGGCACTCGAAGTCAAGACCAACGTGGACATCTGGGCGTATAGCTCCCATGACTTGATACAGTCAGAAGCTCGATACTTTACCCGCCTCACGCCGCTGGCTTCATGGAGAAAGGAGTACCTCCTTCGCACGCGCCTGGTTAGAAGTCTCGCGCGTGGCAAACCTGGTGCTTCCTTCGCATCTGGTGGTATTGGCGCATCAGTTCGCACTGGTAAGAAAACCAGTGCAGTTCTGACTTACAACTCGAAGCTGCCATGGGCCGTGACGAATATTCACGCTGTTTTCACAAACGGCAAGAAGCCACCCAAGTCAATTCATGGAGCTGCCGACCTTGGAGTGGCCTCCATTAGCGACCCTACCAACGGAAGAATCGAGAAATGGGGATTCGTGGACCCTTTCAGCTCAATGCAACTGGATGAGGTGTTCCCTAACCTCCTGCCCTTTGGTTTAGAAGAGGGCCCTGCTGCCACCCCCAATGTCCTCGATGTGAGCCAGCCATATGGTTTGCTTGCGGGTGAGGGTTTCCCAGGAGGTCGTCCCTACTTCCGTGCGATCAACGAGAACCGTGGACGATACCTCGGCGCCGACTCTGGTGTTGTTGATACCTATCCCGATATTCCCAAGATCCCAGAAATGTCTGAGGCTATCTGCAGTGTCTGGCTAGCCAAGTCAGCAAATGTGCTTACAAACACTCAGTCGATGATTGGGATGCTGACTGGCTCTACTCTCGGCGTTGTTACATCATATGCCATTGGAGGCGATTCTGGCCCTCAAAGATACCAGACTGGAGAAGTTACTGCCCGCTGGGTTCTCAGCCCTGGTGTACCGATCATCTCTCTCAAGGTCGACGACAACTACAGCCAGAAACGGAAGTCCGCAGCAAGAGTATGGGCCGTTGCCTTGAATGCACTGGGCGAAGTCTACTATTTGACCGAGACACCTACCGGGCAGAACCAAGCCAAGAGCGAGGACATTACCAAGAATGCTTGGTTTGCTGGCCGCTCAGTTTATTGGCACCTTTTGGATTCGACTCGGCGTGTTGCTCGCCCAGATGACTTAGACAAGAACGCGATCAAGGGGGCATATTCACCCCGATCTCCCTCGAATTCTATGAGCCTGAGCAAGAGCCAGTTGGCTGCTGAAGCGCGAGAAATTGAGAAGTTTTTGCGCCAGAAACCCGCCCATTTCCGAAAGGTTTGTGAAGGATGGGATATGCAGCGTAGGCTGGAGGTTGACTTTGCCAACGATGATGGTCATGGTGCAGGCGAGAATATCTTTGTGGTTGACTGTGGTCTCGCCGAAGACTGCCCCGCACATATTGTGCGTTACACTCGATCACTCGTTCCTCAAGAGTTGGAGGCTCAATCTTCTTCTGTCATCTTGGCACCAGCACCTCAGGCCCCTTTTGCTGTCACCCAGCCGTCCCTTTTTGGGTCTACCTCAGCAGAGACATTAGAGGTCCCAGAACAAAAAATGCTCGAATCTATCTCTCCTGTCTCGGTGTCATCGTTGGACTCGGCGACTCATGTTCATGAGTGGGAGAGCTGTCCTATGATGCTGAAGGGTCAAAGCCATGCTACGATCACTAGTGTTTCGATGGACTGTTCTAATACGGCAGTTCTGACACTCAATGAGGATCCCCTCTATACAGAAGAGGAGGAGATTCCAGGCCGCAGGTCCCGACTATTCGCCATTGGAACTGATGCTGGCGCCGTGATTGTCTGGAATGCTCGCGCGGACGCCAAAGGTACAGGGATCGACCCTCTACGGCGAATCCAGACTGAGTCTCCCGAAGTGTCTTGTGTGGCACTTTCGGCCTTGTACGCTGTTCACGGTGGCAGCGACGGGCTTGTACAAGCGTGGGACCCCCTGGCATCGACGTTGGAGCCTGTCCGAACCCTCAATGCGAGGTCTAATGGTCGAGTGCCTCGACACATGACGACAATGAACCCTACGCTAGACGAGTCAACATACTCTGCAGTCGGTGCCATCTATCTCGATCCTGACCCTACTGTCTTACGTGGTGTCGTTTCTTTTGGTGCTTTCTTGAGGTACTGGGCGTATAGCTCTGCCATTCACGCCTCAGGACGTAAGCGCCGGCTGAGGCACTCTGACGTTCATGGTCGCTTGGCCAGCCGTCGCCAGGGTGGAGCTGTTACCGGCTTTATCGCCGCCGAGGAAGCTGAAATCAAACGAGAAAATGAGCAAAAGGCTAAGGAGCAAAATCGCCTGCGTAACCGGTTCGGTGTCGGTGCTCTGGGTGACTTGACTGAAGAAGAAGCTCTCCGTTACGCCCAGATGGTCTCCGAGGAAGCATTCCTCTTTGAAGAGCAGCGTCGAACGAGCGATTCTGCTGCCGATGCCAGTCTCGACACTTCGTCAACGTTTAGTGAAACCACTGTTGATACCGTCACTCCCGAACCAAGCGTTACCGAAATGGTGTCCCCCCCTACAGCCTCAACAGAAGATACTGGCCGAGTGCCAACTGAGGACGACTACGAGCAGCAGATCCAGCAAGCTATTCGTTTGTCCCTGATGGAGGGCGTCAGCGAGAACACATCTCCCCAAGCAGCGAGCTCCGGCGACTACGAGTTCTCTCTTACATACAAGCCCAGGGCCGGCAAGAAGGCAAAGCCTTCAGGAACCAGCTCACTAGGAACTTCTAAGATGGGATCATCGAGTCTGGCCGAACCCAGAGATTATGACCTGGAACTCGCTCTCAAGCTCAGCATGGAGGACCAAGGCGTTTCCGCTGTGGATTTGGGATTGGGTGTTCAGCACGAAGAGTTTCCGGCGCTGGAGACGGAAGGCGTTGGTAAAGGAAAAGGGGTGCAGAGGTGGTGATGCCAGTTAGAGGTATATATGCTTTTCGTTCTCAGTTTCGCACGCTTCTATCTTTAGTTCTTAGCGTCAGTGGATTCTCAAGCATGGAATCTACTGGCCAAGTATTTATTTGACTTTAATTTCATTACGATATCACCTGCTTACTATCACCACTCCTGCGCACAGCATACAGGGTATTTTCTATTGATAGGGTCCGTACATTCAGTGGGCTCTCAAAGAGCCGCTGAAGATTCCCAACAGAACAGACCAAGCTGAGATAGGTCTTGCTTAGATCTTGCTCCAGTTTAATTATGATTCTATCTATTAACTAGTAATTAGAACTTCTAATTTCCTATCTCTTATTCTAGTCCCACTCTCATCATCTGCCTGGTCTACTACTACTCTCTCTCTCTCTCTCTTCTATTAGGCCCAGTTCTGTAGATGCCAGCCATAGTAGCATTAATTACGTGTGTATTCTCTTTCCTATATGTATGTGCTCATGTCGCAAAGTATTAATACAAAACGCCTGTCGTGTTTAAACCTCCAATACCCAGAGTCCCCTCTTTCCACGATAAAACCTGGCCAATTTGGCATCACTCATTACCTTAAAATAAAATCAAAACGCCAACCGCTATGCATAACCCAGTTAACCCCATAGTTAGATCTGATCGATGAGATGTCGCTCCGCTATCGTCATCTTCTTTGTCTTCTTGGTCTCCTTCGCCATTTTCCTCGCCATTCTCTTTAGCATTATTATTATTCGCTCCAGTCGCGACAGGTAGTCTGTCAGATGCCGTTTCTTTTGCCTCTATAGTTGTGACTATTGAAGCCCCAAACGGATACTTGACTGTCATCGTGCCAATGGTTATACCGTCGGGTCCGATTGTGATGGTCTCACCTCCAGCCACCTTGGAAGTGCGTTTGGCGCCAGGACCCGCTGTGAAAGTCGTTTCATCGACGATTACATACGAAGGGTTAACCTTTGTAATGGTTGCTCCGCCAACAATCTGGTGCTTGGTGTCAGTCGTTTCGGCGTCAGCACCCCCAAGGGTTGTCCCATCGATGACAACGCCTGAAGGACCAAGAGTGATAGTATCGTCATCAATCGTCTCCGTTGTCTCAGGGATGCCCGGCCCGTATGTCAAAGTCGTAGAATGAAAGACGACAACGGACTTTCCAACCGCAGTAACTATCTCACCCCCCTCAATAATCACGTCTGTCTGAGGACCACCGACGCCACGGTACGTGAGAGTTTCGTCGTCAACGACAATTCTATCAGGCGCAATAGAGACCTGTCGTTCCTCCACCAGTGTGTGCGAACCCATGACAGGGACCGTGAGTCTCGTAGTCATGCCCATGAGAGGAAGTTTGAGCCTCTTCCCACCAACAACAGCTTCTGTGCCCGAAACAGTGACATGCACTCTTGCAACGGTCGCACTGGTAGGGCTGATAACGGATACCACAGTCCCTACGGGTTGTGGTTTTTTAACTGTTGCTCCTTCACCCACCACTTCAGTTGGACGAATAGTGAACGTTCCGTAGTCGACAGTAACTGTTTTTGTTTGGTCTGGCTTGAGGTTTGAGAAGGTTTTATCATTGACAACAACTTCTTGGCCTCTTGCAGTTACGTCAAACATCTTTACCGGCTCAGTCTGAGGCGGTTGACCTTGTGGGCGATCTTGTGGTTGGCCTTCTGGTTGAGATTGTTGGGGCTGAGTGTCCGGTCGAGGTCTTGCGCTATCATGGTTCCTCGAGGGATCTTGATGGTTTGATTCTGGTGCTTCCGAAGGCTCAGGCATTTGCTTGTCGCTTATGAGAAACCTACCTTCCCTTGTGGGCTGATTGAAACTAGGAGGTGCCTCTGTAGGGAAGACCACTGCAGGGTTTTTATCGGTGGTTACAAAGGTGATGGTCATTCGAGGAGTCGACATAGTTATACCTATCGGAGCCCCAGGGTTGGGCGCCTCTGTCGGTTCTGACCATCCAGGAGCCCTCTCTGGAGCGCAAGAATCACCTGATGAACAATCTTGACCAGGCTCTTTGGACACTCCGACACCCGGTAACGCTGTTGGTAGGGGTCCTTTGGATACCCACACACCTTGTGATAGCGCAAAGGATGGGAAAGGAGATGCTGATAAACAAAAGCTGGGAGTACTGATGGTCGGGTAAGGGGCAGTGTATTCACTACGATTCCCATAGAAAGTAACTGTAGCTGTATACACAATTGAGTATTCGGTGACGGGCTCGTTTCCCTGCAAGGTGGTGCAAGGTGTTAAAGATGTTGCCGGTTGTACCGTCAGTATACCATAGGACTTAGGTCTAGGTGTATATGTGCCATTGAGTGAAGAGGTAATAGAAGGAATCCATCCGTGGGAAGAATGATCGCCGGGACCACTAGTATTGGTGTTAACAAGGACTAGCTCTGTCAGGGACTGAGCGAAATCCTGGTGCGGTCTCCACTGAGCCGAAGCTGGGACGTGATCTTTGGTATGGGCGAGAGATGCATTCTCATTTTGAATTGAGGTGACCGAAGATACAGCGTTGGAATCGATATCCTTGGATACTACATGTGATAAATGTGAAGAATACGGACTTGAAAGCGAGTGATATGTAGATGGAGTGATTCTAGTGCTTGTTGATAAATTGGGGGCTGAAGGGCGCAATTGTGCTGCTGTCGATGTCAACTCAGTCTCTTGACCTGGTGAAACTGTGCTGGTAGTCTCATTGGAGAGAAAAAGTTGATCAGAAGAAGGCGAAGTTGTTTCCACTTGGGATGTTGACGCTGCTGATATTGATATTGATATTGATATTGATAATGATGCTGATAAGCGAGTGGTACTGCCGCCTGGTGCAGTCGTGATGACAGTATGATTCAAGGGAAAGCGTCTGAGACTTTGCTGATTAAGATTGGCTGAAGTAGAGATTCTGATTTAGCTTCTATTCTCTTTTTTCACCATTTCACCATTTCTCTTTCACATCCCATGTTTTAATAAAAATACCACATCTTCGCAAACTCACCTCGAGGCAAAGCAGCTCCAGCAACGGATGGCGCAGACGCTGCGACCGAGAGCAGCGCGATCGTTTGTATCAGTATCTGCATATTGTGCCCAGATTCAGTCGACAGTCGGTCAGTTCGCCATCAGATTGAATCTAAACAAAAAGAGACAGGCCTTTAAACGAGTGATTTGGCCGTGTCTACGTTATCAATAGGGAAAGGGCATGAGCATGAGATGGACAAGACAGCGAGGGGCTCAAAGGATTGTTAACTACATAATGAACCAGCCTCCAGCCAAGTTTTAGCGCAGCATGACAAGGGTTCACGTCCTTGTTTAACAGGCAAGCGATCGCACCCAGGCCAGGCTAGTTAACGTGCAGGCCTGAGCTCTTTGCACTGTTGTCGGATGTTTCATATCCATCCATGATCCACAGCCCAGCCCAGCCCAGCCATGAACACTGTGAAATGTCACTCTTGGAGGCTTGTTTGGCGGGACACACACCAACAGCAGCAGTGGCAAGTCTCAACGACACCCACAGCAGAAAGTCCAGATGCCTTCCATTGTCTGGCCTAGGCTGAGTCGAGGCATAGAACCAAGTGTCAGCTGTGTTGGGGAGAAGCAGGAGAAGTTGGGAGGGTTGTAGCAACGAATGTTACAGTGCAGTAAGTAAATCTCTTTGGCAGCCAACGCTAACTACCTATTGTAACTGCAGAACTGTCATTCCGGATTCCGACGCTCTGGGTGCGACTGGTGGGCAGGTGAAAACCATGGCCTGTGGTTACACTTGAACCTTGGCTGATATATGGTTAATTATACGATTTAACTGATCCGCAACACTTGTGTCAGGAGAGAGGAATTGTTACCGCGACGCGTAGACTGTGACTGTGACTGTAAGTGTGACTGTGATTCCTGGACAAGCCGAAAGCTTGCGTGGTCAATTAAAATTACGGTTGATGATCGACAACAGTCTACATAGTATAATCTCATCATATTAAGTCTTGGATTTCGTTTGATCTTGTCAATATTTCCTTATAAAACAAACTTCTTATACAAGTCTATGTGTATCGAATCTACCAATATTGATTGAGGCACCTGTCATTGGAATTGAGACAGGATCTTGAAGGGTCTCGCTGGCTGTATGACATGACACAGCCGCTGACGGCGCCAGAGTTAGACGCGGCTTCATATATACTTTCTCATGTCGGACGCGGGCTGATTGTAGTACTATTGATAGGCTAGACAGGCCCGGAGGATTGTTTCCAGAACCATGAGAATGCCGACAACAGCCAGGGGAAATAACAAAGTTACATAGCCATCTTTCGCCATGTTACGGCAAATTACCGTCTGGACTAGACTAACTAACTACCTCGGTCAGACTCGACAAGATACGTGCAATACTGTAGGTTCAACGTCTTGATGCAGCATCATATCACAGGCTAGAGACGGACATTCCAGCTATTATGTACATACAGTACATAAAACAGATAAGCTAGTCAACGCCAAGAATAGGCTTGACCTCGATGCTCCGCACCAAAAAAACATCGAGACCCGAGCCAAGCTGGAAAAGGGCAAAGCCATGTAGATGTAACATCACTCACTACATAGTAAATTGTGGCTTGGGTCGACTCAACTTGAGAAAATACCCTCCTGTTTCCTTTGTGATCGTCTCTAATTATCTGGACTTGAAAGCTCCAACAATCAACAACCGTTCATTCCATTGAACAAGAACGTGTACTACGAGGAGTCAAACTCCCTGCCGCGCCTTGCTGTTGTTCGGGTGCTCAGCGACTTGACTAGGTGGCCCCTGTCCCTAAACTGCAAAAGACTTGCGCTGTATGGTTGTTTCGAATCAACAAAAGACCTCGCCGATGAGGTCAATCAACACTTGAGTCCCTCCCTTCTGCCAGCCGGCCTCGAGATGTGGTCAATCATCATCGGATCAACCTTCGTTTTTGCGCATATAGCACAAGCTCGTGATCCAGCGCCTGTTCTATTACCCCCTGGTAGATGGTATAGAGTTCTTTGTCCTCCCCTGGGTGCCCGTACCAGTCAATTCTAATTCGTGCGATAGGTCCGGAGCTGATGGAAATTGGTCAACTATCTCGTTTTCTCTCGGCTCGAACTCACAAAGCGTCGATGTTCTTGTGAGCACAGCCCTTTCTGAGTTTTGGGCCGTTGGACCCGGAGGATGTCTACCCAGTACGTTCAATTGCTCATTCCCGCCTTGGTTGACGATCGCTAATGGTCACTCTCAGAGGAGCCTCACTGTAGCTCTGCTCGAGGTGGTATATATTACCCCCAACAGTCCAGCAATTGGGATCCCTTGGGCATTTGGCAATTGGGTCTAAGCTACCTCGGCTATGGAGGAAATGGCGACTATGGTCGTGATCTCATCAGCGTGCAAAGTCCACTCAGCGACCAAGCACATACCATGGACAATGTGCTAATAGCTGCCATCAACACGACCAAATACTTGGATGGACTCTTTGGTCTGGGTATTACGCAAGGGAATTTCAATGGCACTGTGGCAGACTCGCCATTGACGCAAGCAGTCGGCCAATATGGATGGATTCCAAGTTACAGCTTCGGCTATACAGCTGGTGCACACTACAGTGCGTTGTTTGTGACTTTCATTTCTCGCCAGTTACTAATTTGAATAGGAAATGCCCCTGTCTCGCTGACGCTCGGCGGTGTTGAAACGTCTAGGTTCCAACAGCACGACAACATCTTCGCACTCACGCAAGAGGATAATCTGGAGCGCCCCTTGGTTCGCGGCATCGAGATATCACCCGCTGAGGGCCAGGATACTCCTGATTCTTGGGACTCTTCATCTCTTTTGCTTTCCCAGTGGAACTCGTCTTTTTACGGTCTCATCGACAGTACTACTCCTTATCTGTGGCTCCCAGACGACATTTGTGATCAATTCGCTCAAGCGCTCAACTTAACATACAACAGCACATTCGACCTCTATACTCTCGACAATGACCAATATCGCGAATATTCAAGTGATGACTCTTTTAACCTCACTTTCATACTTTCTAGTTTCGACGATAACGATAATTTCGGAGATCCTTACGATGTATCTGGTATTGTTAATATCACCTTACCTCTGAAAGCTTTCGTGGGCTTGCTACAGTACCCTTTTATGCAAGAGATAATTCAGTATGGCGACCCAGCAATTCCCTACTTTATGCTTCGAAAGGCACATAATAGCACGACGTACATTCTAGGACGAGCATTCTTACAAGAGTCATATCTCATCACCAGATATGACGAGGGAATTTTCTCAATTCACCAGGCTCTTTTCCCAGAACAGCCATTCTCAGATGCGGAATTGGATGCCATCGAGCAGCCCGACAATAGTCCCTATCCACCACCGTACAAGGACGGTTCCAACGAGGGACTTTCGACTGGCCAGATGGCAGGAATCGGAGTGGGAGTTGGAGTTGGAATCTTTGTTGCTTGCGCGACTGCTTTGGCCGTATGGCTATACTGCCGACGAAAACGAAAACGTTCAGTTGAGAACAATAGTTCATCCACAGATGATCAAGCCCCAACACCGAAGACCGTGGCTTCGTCACCGAAATTTCCTTTGTTACAGTTATTCTCCAAAATCATTGGGCGGAAAAACTCGCCCCAGGATGCCGAAAGACAAGATGGCGACAAGGAGAAGGTTGTCGAAGCGCCTGATAACCAGATCCACGAGATGTCGGCTCCGTTGCCACCAGTAGAGCTCGACGGTGACGATGGCTTGTCTTTGAATGGCGACACCGAGCTGGGGACCGACAACTCCCAGAACATCAGCGCTTATGAAGCAGCCCGGCGAAAGATGGAAAGACAGCTCCAGGGCCCCGTTCCAACATATACTCCCCTTGCCGACGGAGCAGAGCTACCTCCGGAGAAAGCGATATACCAGCCAAACCCAGCAAATGGCCCACCAATAGCACTGCAACTATCACCAACTGTATCCCTAAGAGTAACTCAAGAAGGAAGCTCTAACTCGAACTCATTACCTTTACCATCTCCTATGACTCCCCGCTTCGACGCAAGTGGTCGTCCTGTCTATGCTTCATCTCCATCGATGGCTACTATGCCTGTATCACCCGCAAATGATGAAAGCGGTTCAATCCCAAACTCACCTTTGTCTCCATCTTCAGGTAGCCAGACTATCAACTCCATGGCAATGAGCGGGTCTTGCTCCGACAGGGAATCTCATTCGCTATCGAATCCCTCCCCTAATATGCCGCGTACTCAAACAATACAACGAACACCAACCGATCCGTCAAATGTTGTGTTTCTAGGGGCGCTGCCTAACAACGCTCGATTTTCTCGTCATGGTGTCTCACAAGCTGCATTGGATCAGGAGTATCAGGCCAACGACGACACTTTACACGGCCATAGGACTTTTGATAGTCTAGGCAGCAACTTTACCGTCGAAGAAGAAGAGCGAAGCGCAGAAGAATCGACTAGACGAATGGACTTATGCACGAGTAGATCATCAGTCGAGGCCATACAAGATCGCTCACAAAGCCGCCATTTGGAAGATCATCCAGATACTCCACGAAGTCATGAGCGCATTAACCCGGGCTCGGAATTGGTTCACGTACCACAACTAGCCGAGAAGCGATACAGCTGGGAGCAATGAAATGGTTGTCGTTTGAATCCGCAGCTGTTTACCACAAACCAGAGAAAAGTGGCAATATGCACCGTAGTATGCACCGCCAGCAGCACAAGTTTGATGATAGGTTCTGGGTCGGGAGGATAAGGGCGTTTATGGGCATTCTCAGTGTTTGGTTCTTGGTCTCAACAGACCAGTTTAGCAGATGAGAGCATGGCCTCACGGTTTCTCTTTTGTAAATCACTACGAGCAAGCGTTCTGGTTAAGTAATTATAGATTTTATGACCCTACGAGGACGATATGCCCTCCACTGATAATAGCATGCATCTACGACGATGTGTATACTCTTGATAACTGAGTCTTTAGTTTCCCATTGCAAATGTTCCTCCTTTATATAATGTCCTTGTGCCTGGGCCATCTAACATTATAATCTTGGTATTTTTACCAAATCTCCTGCCACCACGTTAACGCAGCCAAGATCTTCTTGCGCTCTTCTACGTCTTTAACATCCTCTGAAAACGGCTCAAACACAGCCCTCTTGGCCGCGTCCGCCATTTTAGTCGAGCCGCCGCAAACACAGAATATCCCATTATCAAATATTGCCTCTTCAAGTCGTTTCGCTTCTTCGCGCAGCCTGTCCTGTACGTAGATCTTGTTTTGCTGATCACGCGAAAACGCCAGGAAAACGTTAAGATATCCATCACGCACTGCGGCGTCAAATTCTTCATGGAAGAAGTAATCAGCGTCGCGATTACGGTTTCCGAAGAAGAGATGCATAAGCCCTGATACAGGATGGGTGCGTCGCTCGTGGATGAGAGCCCGGATAGGGGCGAGGCCTGTGCCAGTGGCGATAGCAACGAGCGGTCTTTGCGCGTTTTGAGGGCCGTGGATTGGTGAGAGAACTGGTTTGAGGGTGACGGTCATAGTAGAGTTGAGAGGAACGTTGTCAAGATACCGAGAGCAGAGGCCTTCGCGAGGCTTACGGAGGACGGTACGGTATTTGACGAGGGCAACGAGGAGTTCAACACGGGTCTTGTCTTTATCTGTGGGGTGATCTAGGTGAACACCGCCATTGGCGATGCTGAAATCTCGACCACGAATAATGGGAAAGATGTCCAAGAGACGCTCGGCGGGCAACTTGACTGATGTGAACTCTTCGAGGACCTCAAGAATAGATCGCCTGGATCGTGTGGCGTAGTCAAAATATTCGTCGAGGTACTCGGTCATGGTGAATTCGAGCAATCGCTCCTTGTGATCCTTGTCAGTGGAGAAATAGGACATGTTCTTGAGGAACGACCTTCGAGGGATGGCGGTAAAGTCAATGTTGTTCAAGAGAAGTTCCCTCAGCGTGCGTTTCGAGTCTGTGTAGAGGTTTTTGGGGAGAGATTCACAGAGACTTAGGTCAAGGGGCTTATCTGCAATGTCCTCCCAGCCCATGAGCGTGATGAGTTTCTGAGTGTCTTCGGGAAAGTTCTTGGGATAGATGGTGAGGCAGTCTCCAGGGACACAGCTCAGTTTGGCCCCGTCGCGACGAGGAATATCGAATTGAATAAGGCGAACATCTTGCCAGTGATTTTCAGGTGTGAGTCTGTTATTTCCGACCAACGTAGCTGTCCATCCAGTGGGAACAGGGAGCAACGAGGTGGGAGGGAGGCCTGGAATTGTGGGAGCTGTATGGCCGTTGATAGCTGGGCCATTCTCTAAAGTATTCTTTAGAGACCATTTAGGGGGTAGAATGACATCGTCAGGGATGGGTTCAAGGCCTGAAGGTGGGGGGTGGTGTTCGAGTAAGTGGTTATAGAGCTGTTCACTCCAACGCACAAAACTCCCGTCGATGCTGTGACTGATGTCAGATACTCCATGATCATTACCTAGTTGATGAACTCACCCATCTGAAAATTGCTCGTCGGCTTCAAAGGGGTCGATAAAAGTTTTAGCCCCAAGTTGGTCAAGGCGCCTGTTGAGCTTACGAGCTGCCCAGTTGAATCTGTTTCATGTAAGTCAACCTGAAGAACAATGAAGACATTTTCACAAAGACTCACTTGATATAAGTACTATCACCTAGACCAAAAGTAGTGTACTTGACAGAAGCTAAACAGCCTGGTGGTAGTTTCTTGCGCAGTAGTCTTTTCCAAAATAGTAGCGAGTTGTGAGGCATATCTCCTTGACCAGTGGTTGATATGACAAATAACACAAATTCGGGCTGAAGAAGGGTATTCTAAGATACAAAGAGTCAGTGATTAACATTTCAAATGTTGAGTTTATAACTCACTAGATCTACTGCATCGAGCTCCTCAACACGGCTATCAAAATGCAGCCTTTGACACACTCGCCCCAACTCCTCAGCTATATCCTGGGCATTGCCCGTTTCGGATCCGTAGAGGATGAGCACGCTCCTATCCTGAACAGCCATATGAGTGGCTAATGAATAATTCTGTAAGCCCAAAGAGAGGTACAAAATATGAGGATGGGTCCGGTTTCGCTGTTTAACAAGAAGAGTCTTGGAGGTTGTTCGGAAACTTAGGTGGGTTGGTTTGACCTCGAGGTTAGCGCCGATTAGTGGATGGCCGATGGCGGGGCAAAGAATATGCGCCTCGCTTCGGGATCTTGTCAATCTGGGGAATGATCCATGGGAATGATCCATGATGAATCAACGTTTGTTAATTAAGAAGTCATAATGAGATTGAGCAGCTGAAGTGTCTCGGTACAGTTTTCCGTGGATTGAGGAGAACACAAAAACTTGCAAGTTTGGTTAATGGTTCTATAAGGATTACACATGAATTGTTCAAGCTACTCACAACCATTAGCCTACTACGATGTACATGATGGTTTCTACGATATAAATATAAACAATATATTCAGTGCAGGTATGACAGCACATATTGTACATCGCTCTTCAACTTTTTTTGATGTCATATACACGAGCAACTGATTGCAAGCCAAAGGCATCGGATACTGAAGAGCACCGAATGCATTGACAACAGAGAATTCTAGAACAAGAAGAAGAAGTTGTGGAGCAACGACTCGGACTTGGCTTTCGGGACCTGGGCGATCCGGGCTGCCGGGTATATGCCATGTTTGGATATATGCAAGAATAGCTCCCTCGTTTCGTGTATTTATTATTGGTGAGTGGCTATGATCGATAATGCCCTGGTCATTGGTATCCCAATACGTAAAAGGGGCTTACAAAGGGGTGAGCTGACCTAGTCAGGGGAACGATTAACGGTATTTCGATAAGATATGAGATTATTCGGAATTTCAGGACGAGCAGCAATCTCGGTGATCCAGGCAACCAACAGAACCCGAGAGGCTAAAGTTGTCTATCAGACATTCTTCAACGGCCTACGGATGGGCTGTTAAACAAAGCTCGGTAAACATATATCCCCGGCCTCCAACTACCAGTTTGAGCTTGCAAATTCAAACAAACTCTTTATGTTGATGGACTGACAAACTTCATCACAAGTCAAAGCATAACCACCCCAGATTATGCCTTTCTGTTCATGTCGTGATCGTTACCTACCTAGCTCATAAACATACACCGCCGAGAGAAGAGGTGAGCTAGTAATAACACCCCACTGTTCCTTACAGTTTGATATTGACCAGCACAGCATGAGCGGTCAGGCTACTTCCCGCTGTCATATGGATAGATGCAGCTGCATTTGAGCTTGTTCGTAAATTCCCTAAAGTCGTTCATCCCCAGTTGTGTTCAGATGTCGACAAGGCAGGTGACCCTTACAAACCTGGAAACTCAAATAATCACCCAATGTCTATTCGAAGTTGACATAACCTAATGAAGCATCTTCTTCAGCACCACTTTAACTACACCGATATGTATGTACAAACAAGAGTGACACACATGCTTGGCCCGCACACCCACACGTCAGGCCCTAATGCCTACATGAACTGGCACAAATTCATGCATACATGCAAAATCTTCAACATTAGAAGTGACTCTTCGCTCTTGCCAAAACGATTGATCTCGACAACCTCAAGCAACTAACTGTCTTCCTCATCTCCAGGTACGTGCTACCATCCATCACTTCACCTAATACAGGCCCTGGAAAGAACTGCCCCGGCCGAGAGCAGCCTCTCGGGTGTGTACTAGAACTCAAGACGACCAGGCGTGAAAGAACCCACAACTGAAGCTCTTACTTGGGGAGCTCCCAAAGTACTGGATACTTGTCTTAGAGTGAAAGATACCTTGGCATCTAGGCCGCAGCATTGGAGTTCCTGGTGTCAGCTGTGTCGTTGTTCTGGTACCTTCCCTCGTGTCTTGTACTAAGCTTTCCTCCACTTGTTACGCCTGCCTTCCCCCCCCTAGCCCTGGCCACTTTCCACTTTCCACAACTTCTCACGCTTGCCCCCCCCCCTGAC